>DWME01008647.1:0-11539 GCA_018244795.1 Parelbella ahira ahira
ACGGACAATCTTCAAGTTAGTGACTGTTAATGATACGAGATTAAACACAGTCGTGACGTCATTTAATAAGCGACGAATCATTAATTTTGGATACCGATATTAGAAACGTTGTGGGGGATGAATCATGCCACTTACAAGTTATAAACTGATGCATCATCAAGTCATTTTAGTGTCATAGTAATGTGTGCACCAGAGTTGGATGTCATAAATCGATTATGTCTACACTATGGCAGCTGTGCCGCATGATATGTCATGTCGCTACGTAAAATCACGACCATCTTGCACGAATTGAACGAAAACTACATGTAACTTAATTAATTTATTTATAGTCCAGTTGATTTGAATACAGCCTTTAACTCTGAGTCCTGGGTTCAAATTCAGACGCAAATTTCTTCAAAAACTTTATTTTTTAAGATGAATTCTTCATATTGTTGTCTAACTTCTGTAACGTCTAGCAATATTCATTTTGGCAGTGTTGTAGTCCGTAACCTTAACCCTCTATGTTAAATTATATAGTAAATTAGTTGACAATGTTGATGACGATGATGAAACAAGTTTATAAAACACTAAAAAAAATACATTCCACTTTAACTACATATTTAGAAGCCTAGTATAGTTTGAGTTTTATTTAATAACATTATTATAGAAGTACGATAAGTCATTATTTTTAACTTTAGTAACGAAAACGAAAATTTCAAACGTCTAAAAGTAGGCCGAGCTCGGCGTTAGGTAAATTTACAGATAGATCACAGTCTGCCAATGACTCAAGGCTATGTATGACTGTTTAATGGGAATTAAGTAATAAAAATATAAATATTTATCACTCCCCGTAATTATATGTAAAACACACATGGGTTATAAACTATATGTAGAGAATTAATTTTACAGCTTAATTTGTAAGATAAACATGATTGCTATGAAATAATAGACAGCGTCGACATGTCGCATCAAAATAGAAATTACCTGTTATACTTATAAAACAATATAAACCCGAGAGTTTTCATGTAAGTTTATTTTTATTAATATAATTCTTTTTATTTTTTATTAATTTTTTAGTTTAAGGGATTTGACGTAAACATATGTACATATGTTTAATATATAATTTTTACGTATTTGTCATACTGTGTACGTGTGTACTAGTGTGTTAAGGATAAAATGAATTCCATGTGAATTTATTTAGTCAAGTTAAGCGAAGTTACAAATGATGAGATCATATCTATTGATCGTATATACCTATTTTGTGGCTGTGGATACAAATAAGTTTTTGTCTTCATTGTTAGTCTTATGGTCTGCTGATCCATAATTATTCATAGAGTATAATTAAAACAATTCGCAATAGTGTTTTCGGCGTTGCTATTGACTTTAATATTTTATTGTCGAATGATAATATAGTTATACATATTTATAAACCTTCAAAAATTTGTTTATTTATATTCTCAAGAGTTCTCAACTTTTTGAGATTCACACGACCGTAATAAAGTAATTATAAAGAGTGAATAAAGTCTGTTTAATCGTGATACTTTATAGTATTCAAATGGTTTTACATATTGTAATAGAAGATTCACGTTTTATTTTTTTATAAAAATGTATTTTTAAAACGTAACGTAATACTACGCCTGTAAACCCCGAAGGGGTAGGCAGAGGAGTGTTGTACATTCCCACGTATCACCAGTTACGTTTAAGTTCCATGGAAAAGTTGGTGAGCCTATTGCCTCCATACAATGGCCTCAATTCTCCGATGGGCAGTCGCGCTTGCCACCACTCGACCAATGAGGCAGTTTGCACTGAAAAAAATGTTTTTCCGGATTATAAAGAACAAAGTCTTTAATGAGTGGATTTCAACTTCACATAATGTTTTAACAACGTCGTATCGTTAAGTCTCGCGAGGAATCACGACTACAAATACAGAATATGCAGCTCTCATGTCAAGAACGTGACGAAAGGTTAAGAACAAAATAACGAATCAGAATGTTATTGCTATAAACAGTTCCTATTATACATTCGATATGGCTCTAGCTAAAGCTTACTTACATTATTAAATTCCGTTGCTTCGTATTTGTCATTGAGAGTGCGTTTTGAATAAAAGAGGCATTTGTAAGTCGTACGTTTACTGGCCGTTTAGTATTTAAGGCGGATGTCGAGAAATTACGTCATAGTATTTTTTTAAATCTGTTGTCTGAGTGCACTTATTTCGTAAATCACGTTCAAACGCTGTTCATACCCAGAACGATATTTCACCTTGCCAACCATGGATAACGAGCTAGTGAAACCTCAATCCCCCGATTTCAGTGTTTTGTGTAACTTATGATATTATTTTCGATTTATGGACAAATTTAATTAATCTGACACTGATCCGGTTGGCCACACTTGCGTAACGCTGTCTAGTTTTTGCTTCCGACCGCTGTGACAGGGAGAGTAGAGTGTTTCGTAGTTTGTAGGCCACGATGATCACACCTCGCGCCGCTGGCGTGGAGCCGTGGGATACTTAGCTCGAGAGAAAACTCACACGCTTTGGTCTAATACCACACATTACACTTTTACTTATTGTCTGTAAATTCTAACTGCCCGAGCGAGAAGACGGAGAGTTTGCGCGTATATATGTTACATGTTGTGAATATTTTCCCTTTTCATCACAAACATTGATGAGTTACTAATCAATCAATTTTACTTATTTATAAATGTAAATAAATATTTTGTATTGCATCTGTTATACGTTTTACCTAAAAGCAATAAACGGTAACATTGCCCTTTTAACTGTTTGATGCACTTTAGTTAATTATCAAATTCAAATATTATTATTTAGATCGCGGTATATTAATAATTTTAATGGACGTTCATATTAAATATGTATACACTCATGATTGTTGTAAAAATGTTCAGAGACCGTGGTCAGAACATTAGTAGTACATAAATTATTTTTACACGCGGAATTAATTTAAATATCGTGACACGTTATTGAAATTGTCAATACACTTTTGTCGTATAAGACTATATTCCAGGAGTGTAAGCGTTTTAATGACGAAGCGCTATTCGTGTTGCACTTGGAATCATATAACACTTTGTTGTATATGTACATTATAATGTAAGCTCGGTCCTATAACCTTGGACAGCAGAGACAAGTTACTACTAAAGACTGCACGCCTGCTTGCCTGGTCGCTGCTATAAAAAATAACCGCGAGTTGGTAAATACTGCAGTTTTAATAGGCGTGCCGTTATGGGCCAATGATGTTCCATATTTCGCGCGGAACGTATCGCTCGTTGCGAAAATTCGGTAAAAAATTTATCGACCACCAATTGTTACTGGCGCATGCTAATTTGTACGCAACATGTTTCCACACGCGTTCAAATTTCCTTGTATTTGTTACAAAACTGCATCTGCATGCACGATATTATCCACTTCAATTAGACAGTTTTAATATAGAAATAAAATAAAATGATCAAGTTAAAAACTTTTGCTTTTTAATAATAAAAGGAAAAGAACTGGTTCCTATATTTATTACTGTATATTCTAGGCTATTCTTTGTTTTGTGCGACGACATTTTTCTTGAACGCAACCTGAATCAAAGCTCGACAGTAATGGTATTTGAAGCAGCGCATCTTTGCCTTTATATATTTTTCTAATATTTCATTGTTACATATTTTTCCGATTTACAGTAACAATTTTGTTATTTCCACTTTGTTTTTATACAAATGGCTTCAATCTAACAACATTATTCAAATTACGGAAGAGAGGCTTATAAATATTTTATATTATGCTAATTATGTGTTAATTGACATGTTTAATATTAATTATACGAAAAAAAAAAATGACCAAGATGAATATTCGACAAAACGAGCAGCGATTTTAATATATCAAACGATGTCGCGACAAATAACCGACGCTTTCTTTAGTGAGAGTCGTCGCGATACGAGCCCACGAAAGTTATGTTGTGTGGATCGCTATTTATTCTCATCTGCCGCAAGAAAATTTTAACACGTGACTTACCTTCGAGACAAGTATATTTTGATCACTACACCAAACAGTAGCACAGGAAACTTCGGTTACAAGTTTATGTCACAGATCACAAGCGGTAACGATGGTTGTGGGTCGTCGTGTATCGTGATTCGAGGTTCTAAGTTCGTTCTCGGCCAGTGTCGTTGTTGCACTGAGCGGTTCGATGGAAGAGTAGTGCGTGCCGGCGCGAGCGCACGCTCACCTAAAAGTAAAACCAAAACCGCGAGCGGTCCCCGTGCCGCGTAAATCGTACAGATATCATTGCCTATCTAACACCCTACACAATGAGTCGTATGCGCGCCTGCCTATTAAGGTTAAGGATAGCAAAAGGTTTACAGTAGCAATAACCGAACTTCGATATTCGATTAGATGCAGCATGAGTATATTGCGTGAGATATGGTGCTAATGATTTAGTAAGAAGAAATTGGAGCGTGAGAGAGTTCTCTGGATGATATTAGCATGTTCGATTGATGTTTCTGGATGCATTGCATACTTGAAAGTTGAAGGTTAGATAAAGATATTTATTAAACATTCTACGAAACCGTACGCTTATTTAGATTGCTTGAAAATTGTAATGAAAGTTGTAGCAGGACCTAGTATTTACAAAAAATGTTTTACTTTCTTTTGGATGTATTAAACTGATGTAACAAATTGTATAATTTCCATTTTTATCTTGTTCGTTATTATATAACTAGTTATTGAGCTTTAAGTACAGATAACGACAAAGATTTTATCATTTCTCATAGCAATGGATTTTGAAGCATGACAACAATTAAATTCGGAACTGCGACGATAAAGTCAACGGACTCTAAGTGTTACTTAAGAAATATTTAAATTGCATTAACATTTAGAGGTGAAACAGCGTTTCCAATTAGTTATTTAATCGAAGTAGACGATTGTGATTAAGTATAGGAAAGGTCCATAATTTTTGTAATGATATTTATAATTGAATGTCGTAATGAGTGTTTCACAGTACTTTACAAGCATCGTTATAATATTTGCACTATCACTTCGATTACAATAATATTTTGTTACATAAAGTTCACAACTAAAAAAGCCACTTATCGTGACGATCCATTGTTGCACGATTTTTTTTCATACTATCACAACTGCCATATTATTAAATACTTACTCAAATACATAGAAGCTATTTGAAAGAAAGAAAAACTCTGTGTTCCACATTGATAAATATTACGTTATCGCTTTTTGCAACATAGTTTTACGTATATCGTTCAGACAGAAATAATTATTGCTTATAACACTTTAATATTTAAAAAAATACGTAAATATTTATCACTTTTTTATATCTCTTTGTTTTGCTAAGTTTCGCAAGTTATTAGTTGTGTTTATTAATAACTGTTTATGAGATTATAATTTTAAGTTGTCAAAATTTATATTGTTCACTGGTTTTCGTTAGAAACTCACAGAAATTTTATAACGGCGGATAGGATATGTTTCTATATCCTCGAGGTTTCCTACGAAGCGTTTGATACTTGGTGCGCTTTGCAAGTGGATGGCACTTCTTACGATGGCAAGCCTCCGCGTAGGAGTAACCTCCGTATCATGTCAATGCCGCAGTAAAAGGATTTCATGAACATGGACAATAATAGCTTATAATAGCGCTAATCTACAACCACTGTGATGTTTTGAAATAATCACTTGCTAGCGTTACGTGTTATAGCGATAAGCTGTCGTATTTTATTCAAGTACGGACTATTTTTTATTCGATGTTTATGTAAATAGCTCGTAATTGTGTAGTTTGTTCGATTACTGTATAACGAAGGTTTTAAGTTTCATTATAAAACATGTAATTTTATACAGACGTAGTCAAATTATTTTATGTCAATTGAATCGATTATTTTTCGATATTCTCGTATACTGGCCATGTGTAAGTTTAATATACGAAAAATCAAAGCTTTTCTTTGATTGTCGTTATTAATGTACAAACGCATTTAATATATTCGTTCAGTTGCTAACAAATATGTACATATGATAAATTATTACCTATAAGACAATATTTTAAATGTTGTATTTGCTGAGTACATTTTTAATTAATCTTTAATTTGAGCTATACTTACTTCAAATAAAAATTTAATTTGACATTTAGGTTCAGAATATTCGTGTTCATGATGTATCGTTTTTCTGATATGATAATGACCTAAGAAATGGATCTTGGACAATGTGCGTGAATTATAAATATTTTTAATTCAAATTGTATAATAGTACATTTTACTAAGTGTGTTAAGAATTTTTAGTACTATGTTAAGATTGTATTAAGATATATGTATTTCAGACGAAGATATGTAGTTATTACAAAGGTCATTAAACTATATAGAAGTTCACCTGCTACTACTCACCAGAGTCAAAACAAACTAGTTATGATTGAAGCAGAATATAACCTTATTTATGTATTTACAAGGTATGTGATAAATGACTGGAGTATGCTTACTCGGGTAGCAGCTAGATATTGTGTCTACTTGTGGTAAAATTATTTTTTATATAGTGTATGTACAAAAGTTACTTTTCTACGTTTCATATCGCTTATATGTTATTGTAGAATTGTTAAGTTGTTAAAAGCTAAGCCTAAATACAGTTGTTTTTAAGTGTCTTTTCGGAATCGCGGCTATCGTCGCCAAACAATTTACTGTCTAGCGTGGAGACGAGGGGAATGCAGCAGGTTCCAAAACTATTTTGTCTAATATTCAAAAGCGCCATTCGCCATAAACTTCTCCGCCAGTTCATATACGAGGCACGCAAGTCTTTGGCCGCTGAGAGTTGATAATAACACTTTCAAATAAAATTACAAAAATTTATGAGACAAGCGGAGGACAGGGCGCGTGGCGCCCATTGAGGAGGGCCTGTGTCCAGTAGTGGACTGAGATAGGCTCATGATGATATGATAATAACATAAATTTAATAGTGTAGTAATTATAATGGAGATTCCGCGCAAAAACCTCTCAGAGAAGGCATACGTCCAGCAACGGACTTTAATAGACCGATAATGATGATGACAGTAATTTTAGAAAAAATGTATACAGTTTTATACTCAAACTATTATTTTATCTTAAACTCAGTGATCTATATTTTATACTTACATTTCTTAGTTACATAATTATTTGGCATGTTTGTACAGTTTGGCGTTTGTAATATGACAAGTATCGCCAATGCTATCGCCAATGCCGGCGACAACCCGGTCATATCAAGATCATCGTCTGTTTTTAAATGTCTGTTTTTTAGGTATGTCGTTTAGAAGTCAAATATAACTACATAATCTTATATTTCTATTTGTCTACCTGTAGATCAATAAAACATGTTCACAGCAAGGGACTTGACTTTGCTACCCATTTAGTGCGCAATTATAACTTGAGCCTTCTTATTTTTTTTGCTTTTATTGTGATTTATATTAAATTCGTACAAAATACGTGTAAAATAAAATCGTGAACGTAAATCGCGATCATTATATTATGTAATAAAATAGATATACTATACTATATACTCTCAATTTTTGCAGAAAATTTATTAAAGAATTATATGAACGAAGATGTTTTATGTCTGTGTAGTCGTATATTGAGAGTACGGAGATATGTATACTATAGAGTAAGTTTATTCCAGGTGTTGGGACGACCCTACCGAATAACAGAAGCGGTGACATAATATGACCTACGAAATCGCATCGCTCGATAGTTTTTATAATTGGTTTTTTGTAGTTAACAAGTCAAACCTATCTATAACTCTTTTTATGTCAACTGTCAAAGACCTTAAAAAACCATAATAGCGATTATTTAATTTTATTTCGCTAAACAAAAAGGTGCACAGACATTAGTTTTATTATTCGAAGTTTTTATAATGCTTTGGGTATACTTACGGAAAATAGATATTTTATATTAATATTACATAATTCGGGTAAATTTTTATGCATTTAAGTAGTGTTTAATTAGAACTTAAGTAAAATACAAAAAAGTAAATGTTTATTAAATAAGTTACCGATCATTTATCTATAAATTGATGTGTATGTAGATATTGCTGGGATTTTTATAAATATCATTGTTAGATACAGGGCTCTCCCGGCAGCGGAAGATCTAGAGAATTCTCCACGACGCTGCGCTATTCTGAATAAAGAATTGAATATTATATCATTCGAATTAGTAATGTGAGAAATTATATACTTCGCACTATATAAACTATTCCCTGCCTTCGAGTATGTCAGATAAGTTAAGGCATTTCAATCGCTTTTACAGCCTTCAAGTTATTTGACCATGGTTGACGTGACCAGGAGCAATGTCACAGTGTTGGTACAGACGTGAGATATTTGTTTGGCTCTACTTATTTACGTTTTCAGTAAATCAATTGACATCTATACACTGTGTTTGAATGTTTTATGAACTGGTGAACTTTGCATTGTATTCTATTCAAACATCGATCACAGATTTGGAAAATATGTCGCTGGTAAAAATATTTACTGTTGAATTTAGAAATATTTTTTGCGTTATTTGAATTATATGCTACGCTTTATACAATGTTTCATGTGTTTATGTTTGTCAGTTTGCTTAGTACGTACTACACGACAAGAAAGGTAGTTCAACGAAGATTTCTGAAATATCTACTACGGTTTAACGGAACAAATAAAAAAATCTATTCTTTGGAAATATTTCCTGTAAGGTAATATGAAGCTATTCTTTCACATTTAAATTACTAATTGCTTCAGAAACAGTAGGTGAGATAAGCAGTGGTACAAAAGTGCGTTTTAAGTTTAAATATCACTTGCTAACGACGAAGAAAAACATCGTGGGTAAACCTGCACACCTTAGAATTAATAAAAGAAATCTAAGGTGTGTGAAGTTTGCTAACCTGCACTTGGCCAGCCTGGCAGACTATGGCCTGAACCCTCTCATTATGAGAGGACATCGATATTGTAACAGTGGAATGATGAAAGGGTGGAATATTATAATTTTTTATAATAAACAGTAGGTGTGTTGGTCCTCTAATATATATTTCCTACTGCGTATAAATAATGGGAAACAACCAAATAACAAATTTATTCTAAATCAATTATATTCGCAGATATACCCTTGGTCAATAACATTTAAGATCTTATATGGGTTACGTAATATCTTCAAAGAAATATCGTTTGGCGGTGTAGGTATTGTTGACTAGTGACCGAAATAGAAGGATACTAGTCTTGCGGACATATTTTGACCCCAGTGGTGTCATTCATACCTAACATTCAGTGTACTTTGCCAACTTTGATTAAGGAATTATGATTGTGTCCGAAAAAAAATATTACCAGCAATAAAACCTAGGAACAATCTGGTAAAAAATAGCTTCTGAATTGAGAATTGAATGACTGATGTTGACTGACAGGACCCTTCACTTTTGGCCGGGTCTTGTTCAATCTATCAGCATAAAAATATGGAGAAGTTGTAGGAACGCACAAAAGGTATAGCCCGATTGTTTGTTGGGCTAGTGTAATGTATCACATGTTATTCATACATTTATTCATCATCAGCCTATCTCAGTCCACTGTTGGACATAGGCCCCCCCGAAATAAGCGCCATCGCGCTCTGTCTTCGGCTTGTCGCATCCAGCATCTGCCAGCAGCCTTTCGCGGATCGTCATCCCACCGCGACTGGGCCGATGTTATATGTTTGGTAAACTAGTTATTTCTAATTACATAAATTCCATAGAAGCATATGTAGCTAAAATATTTAGATAAATGTGTGCTTACTATATATGTAATTATATTAGGTATATTTGAAGGACTGTTTAAAAACTTGTTCGATCTTCAATGCGATCGCGACTTGCGTTTCTGTATAATAATAATATTGAATTGATAGTGATTACATTTATGTTTTGCTATCGTATTGTTGGGAATGTTACACTTAAATCACTAGAAGGACTCGTGACGTCCATATGGAATAAATCAGGAGAGCGGTGATGTTTGCACATGAAGGTGCCCCAGGGGCGGTGTGATGGATAGCAATTAAGGCCTATTACGTAAGTTTATTTTAACATTTTAATTGCTTAATAACATACCAAACTACTACTGAATGCAAATGAAACTTACTCATTTGTCTAACGCTGGTAGTAGTAACGTAGTATGTGCATATATCTTTCTCTTTGTGACTTATTTGAGCCTGTCAGGAATAAGTTTTATGACAGTAAAATGGTTTGTGTTTGCATAGAAGTCTTGTCTGAGGTTGTTCTGAGTTGGGTCCTCTTATATTAGAACAGGTATAATACATATGTACCTGTCGTCTTTGTGGTTCATTACTCTTGTCACACAATTATTAACACAACATTACACAATTTATTGCTTCGAAGTTATAACTCGCGGTATAAAAAATCCGCACTAGTGCAGTCTCCGAGTACTATATGTATATACCTTAGGTCTCTTCAAGCTGCGTAGGAAGAAGCATACGAAGTATATTGTTTGATATTGTTATTGGTAAAAAAAGGTAGCGTCAAAATTTCTTTGTTATCTTATAACGAAATAGTTTCACGGTCCTCACTGAATAATGCGGATGAATAATGACTAACACACATGAATGACCGTATGTGACTGAGGTGATTTCGTTAGGAGACTCAATTTATTAACGCTTCGATATATTAACACTAAAAAATAAATTGATCTAAGTAACGGGGTAAACAAATCAAGTTACATTACTAAGGCAGCCTATCACTGGTGATCGTCAATGACTAACACTTTGGATTGCAAATTAATTTGACGAAATGTTTTCATGCATTGAGTCAGACCCTTTTTAGGATATTTAAAAGCAACTGAAATCTAAAAGCTTGTTTATGTGTTATGAGTCTAAAATATGCAATCAAAATTTTTTTTTTTTTTTAAATAAGGCTTTTTCTTCGCACTGTAATATAAATATATATATTGATATATTAGTATAGCTCGAAGTTATATAATGCGTTGCTACTCCAATAAATCCTTTGAAACAAATAAAAAAGTTTACAAAGAAATACACAACAAATCTTGGCGAGCGAAGTTTTATTTCATTTTTAAAAAGGCAAACCTTTTGATAAAAGTAATAAATTTAAGGATAAAATATCCCACGATTGTTTGTTTTCAATACGCTACTGGCAGTCATTCACTGACGTGGTGTTTTATTAAGGTCTGTTTTTACGTTACATCATATATAATTTATTTATTTTTAATATATTGACTAAAACAAATTACTGTTGAAACCTCACCGATTATTACAATTACAATTAGTAGATTATCTATATAGTATAGTGTAGATAGATATATGTAGATATAGTAGATTATCTAGTGTCTCGTAAGTAATGTCGGATTACGTGAACGAAATTATATTGATAGTGTTTCGTATATGAACTCTAAACCAAAGGAATGGTTTTCCAACGAACTGTAACAATTTGCTGATAGTTTGACTAAAACAGTAGAAAGCCATGATCTATACTTTAAATGTTAATGATTACTTTAAAAAAAAATAAAGTTGTTATTGAAAACCGTCATTACTTATGGGACACCTTTATAGCTATCTAGACTTACTTATTTAGATAGACTAGACTTAG
>DWME01008648.1:0-11536 GCA_018244795.1 Parelbella ahira ahira
GCCATGCTTATTTTCCACTGCCATATTGGTCAGGTACATGTGATATTTGGATAATAACTTGTGTGTTCTTGTTCGTGTTTTTTTACTTGTACTTTTAAATGATAAAGTTCCGCTGCTTACCAGCAGATAGAAGCGCCGATGCTGCTGCAGTCGGAACTTGACGGAATGTTATAAAGCTACCATAGTTTAACGTTTACAACGACGGACTTTAACGTGTATTGATTAGAAATTTTTAAAAATATATATCACGTACAATAATTGCACGCGATAAAAATTATTTGATTGACTAGTTGTTTGAAATATTGACTGTTTACACTGTGAATTGTGTAAAAAAAATCTTTCTTTTCTAAATAAATAAAAAGTATCCGGTAAACGTGTCTGTGTACTACACTCCTCTGCCTACCCCTTCGAGTATTAAGAAATGATGTTATGGTTTTTTTTCTAAATGATGTTACTCTGTAAATATTGTACTTATAAAAAATTTATATACTAATTGAAATGATCGAAATCTCAAGAAATGTTTGTATAAAATATATTTTTCCAAATAAATAATTTTATTTGATTGGGGCTCGTTTAAACATGGTTCTACGGCATATAATATCGCAAGAACAAACAAAGTGGCTTAACGTCTGTTGAAATTACGGTACGTCTGCGTTTGCGTTGACAAAGTTCAGTTCACATGCCATAACAAATATTTTATTATAGTACACACAGCGACATCTTGATTGTGGCGATATATATGCATCCAAGTTAATTTTACAAATAAATATAAACCTTAATACAAATATTTTGCTCCATGAGAATAACCAGCGTATGAAGGAATTAAAAACTATAAAATATTATAAAGAAGATAATGTATTATACATTTTAAAACCTACAAAATATTTTAAAGAAATCCCATCTAATAATGTAATTATGTTGTTGTAATGTTGATTAAATGGCGGGAGCATAATATACTTCTATCGTTACTGAGATTACCTTGAGCACTCCTCTCTCTCTCTTATCTCTTAAACAAAAATTTTTGCTTAATACAATAATGTTTTTAATCCTATTACGTATTCCAACAGATTACTTTCAGGTTGTAATTTAATTATTTAATTTCTCATTTATGCACAAAATGAAAATAAATAATATAAATATGGTTTATGTAACCTGTTTCATTGAAAAAAATTGATTCCTGTCCCCACCACAGAGATTACGTTAAACCACTGGTCCCAATTGTAATCCGTTGTCATCAGAGTTAAGCCTTCATAAGGGACAGTATGACCGATTTAATTTACATACAGTTTAGCTTTAAAGTCTTAACAATAGATTGAAGGGCTGTTGGCAACCTTGATTCCATTCATCTGACTGCCTTTGGAAGTCCACTGCTGGACAACCTCCCCAAATCGGTGCCACCTCTTACGATCCTGTGTCATCTTAATTATTGTACTAAAGTATCTTCATGCACGAAGCTGTGAGATGAAAGCTATGACAAGTAGCAGATTTCATATCAATTGCAGCGACGGCATAGCAAAAATAACATACGTATATAACTTATTAAAATTAATAAAATTTATTGGTATTATATGTAACTTCACGCCAGGTCCCTTGGCAAACAGCACTGAGCGTCAAATACCTAGGCATATCCTTACCGATTCTTAACAAAATAAGTATTTCCACTAAAACGAATTAAAACGTACGAAGGAAATACCTGTAGTGCAAATACTACATATTATGAATATAATATTGTAGTAATGCGCAATAATATTATTCTATTCACGCTTACATCTGATCCACGTAGCTACCTTCGTATTTGAAGTTCTTTGAACTTGACTGATAGGATTTTCGTGTTACGCCTTATACATAAAACATATAACTGATGGTTAATTCTAGGATAAATTTATGAAACAAACGACAAACGCCTCACTGATCCCTTACGATAGCTAACATATGGACACATCTCTACATATACACTCAAACAGATAATGTTAGGTTTATGTCCGGCCACAAAACAAATACTTGATTTCATCGTACAAAATCCTCGTGGTGGGTAGGAGTCGCCCTCATTACTCCCGACCAACAATCAAGAAGTAAACCTAGTACCTATAAGTAAATAATATATATTATGTGAAATACGGCTTATTCATTATTATAACGGTTGTATTACTAAATTTTTTTTATGAAAATATTATAATAATATCCAGTGATAATCTAGTAAGTTATCTTGTAAGTAAGAATATATTACTTAAAGCGTTTTTAAGCGAATGTTACTGGAAACACAGATTGCCAATTCAACTGTCAGCCATATCCCTATAACAATGTCAGTTTGATTGATGCGACGACATTTTTCATATGTAATACGTGTTTCGCGCTGAGCTTTGGAAAAGTTAATCTCTCCTATTTAATACGAGTCAACAAATAAGTAATAGGTAAGTAAATAAGTAATATGAGAACATCTCCATTTGACATCGGACACACGACCGTCTGATCCCAAAGAAAGTTTTGTTGAAAGTTGCAAAAAGTGTTGTTATCAGAAAACAAAACCAGCTCAAGCTTTTCACCAGTTCCTAAAAAATATATTTACAAAAAAAATTGAAGGTAGTCTTGTTTTTCTTAATACCGAACATACATAGTACAGTTTGTAAAAGTAAATATAGAACATTTTAACCGTTTTTAGCGAAGGACTATTTTTTTCAGATTTTAAATCTTTGTAAAGCACCCAAATCCCCGCAGGTTATTAATTGTTCGTCGCAATGCCCATTCTGTTTCAGTTGATGGCGTCCACTTCTTTTCGCGTATCGTGAGGACTGGAGTTCTTCAGGGGTCCATATTATCCCCGATCCTTTACGCATCCCAAATCTCCTTTACTCATCCCACTCGACATCCCAAAACACTCAAAGTTGAATTTACTCTTTACGCGAACAACTACATCTACCTAGAGTAACGGCCAAATAACAGACAGAGTCAGTTTAGATAATCGCTAACCATTGAACAAGCAATATGTACTTGAAAAAGAAGACTGTTCATACTATATTCAGATTCAGTTGCCTATCGACTCGTTATATAGCCTTAAATATTAAATACATAAGTTACATAATATTAATATATAATTATAAGTGTTATTGCTACCCCTTTTTAGTTTATCCATTTATAAATATCCTCTTCTGACCTAAATAGATGTATCAGATGCTGTGCGAGATCAAGAAATGGTAATGCAAAATAACAAGCCACAAATGTATCTGCGGGTAAAGAGATTGTGTCACAAGTAATATATTACTTGACAAGTTAAAGCCATACTTGGCACTAAAGTTTCCTGTCCCAATACACCAGGATCTTCAATACCGGAATGGCGCATCGATATTTGTGTGTGTTTGGGATCTCGACGGCAAAATCCCTCGGGACGAGGATCATTGGACAATGCCAAAAAGAGAAATCGTCATTGCGTAAAGATAATCTGTGATATAAATGACTTTCACGACCAACCGGCTATCCCTGAAATAGGATACCGACCTTGTCTGTACTTTTCCTCAGGTGGTCTAACTTATAAGTTTCAAGTTCAAATCGATACGTATTATAACGTTAATTACGTTTAAATAGAAGCATAAAAATTTATGAAAAATTTGGCAACAGGCTCACCACCTATTCAATAGGACTTAAACGTAACTTGTGAAACGAGGAAGTACTACGCGCCTCTGACTACCCCTTTGGGGATTACAAGCGTGATTGTGCGTTGTTACGATCATAAAAATCTATATTGAAAGTGCCTATTTGGAATTTACTTATAATCGTTTGTAACTGATCATATTAAGAAAATTTCAAGTCATATATGTATTAAGCAACTTTATGAAGTCTATTCAACATTATTTTTAAATTTTGAAAATAAATAAAATTTTTGGTGACCCTAACTGTCACAACTAGTTACTAAGCTCGTGTCAAAAGAAATTATATGCTTTTTACTTATTTGTTTGTCACAGACATGTTATAGATCATCGTTAAGGCATTAAGTTTATTAAAAACAATAGTGGTGACCCTATTGCCGTATACCGGGCACAGATCCAGACTCCGAGTCACTACTAGAAATTCTAAATTAGAAAAATTCAATAGTACCCGGCCAGGGATTTGTATGACTATATACACTTCTATGACTAAAAATGGTATTTCCGAAATATTACGTATTGACGTGATAGCGTATAAAAAATTACTCATAATCAGTAGCATTCGCGAACATCATTAATTATCATCGTAAAAGGTCTTCGAGATAGGTGTCACACAAACCTGCTAATGAGCAGAAAGAGTAATGCGTGAATTACGAAATAAAATAACAATTTTATCACACAATTTGAATACGTTACATAACAATATAATGTAGATAGTGCGTAAAATATTAACAATAAATTCTACTCGCACTTTTCGTCTCGTTTAAAGCAAAAATGTCTTTGAGTCTCGCTTAGAATCTGAGTTATTATTTATAATCCAAGTATTTGTCCACAAATAGCGTTCATGGACAGACAGTAGAAGATAATATTACGTAATATACGCATATTACATAGTTTAATGTTATCGAAGTGAAATTTTATGGGTTCACGTTTAAATGTATTCAATTACATGTAATGGAATAATTTTTCCACAATATAATATCTCATTTAAGGAATCCAACGCTAATAGGAACAGATGTTTCTCATCTTCGCGCACGGATTATGCGGCACGGGTAAGCTTAGTTAAGATAGATGTGATTTATTTTTGTATTTAAATACGTGCCTTGCTGTTCTCGTGGTTGCAAGGGCGACCGTTGAGCAAGAGTTCTTGGGTTGATCCCAGGATCGGACAAAGTATTACTGAGCTTATGTAACTCACAAATACCAGCAGTAACCTAAAGTTTGGATTCGTGTCCGTCGCATGACAACAGATTCACCCTCTTCTCCAAGGGACTTACCATATAACATAACTAGTGAAAAATAGGAGTACGACACTCCCTCGCCAACATCTTCCAATGAATACGTTTAATGAATTAAATTTATCCAATAATGTGTTTATAAATCTATATGTATTATACCCAACATAATGTATCATATATGTACATATATACATCCATATATAGTGATCCAACATTGTAGCCCAAAAACATATATTTCCACAAATAGAATCGAGATTTTGTCAGAGAAAAATATTATTTATACCGCGGCAACACCGCTATCTTAAGGATCGTAGGCAGACATTCCAATTTCCTCCTTTAAAACTATTTTCAACGGCAGACGATTTTTAAATAACCAATATTTGCGCTGGCGATTTTTTTAAAAATCCATCATTATACATATAGACATTTATTAGTAATAAATTCAAATGTTTCTTACCATCTACCTATTTTGGCTACCTAATTGGGGCATGTGCTGGAATGCTGCGTTCTTCATTAAAGGGATATGTCGACAGAAACCCTGAAACACGAGGCTTTCTAAATAAGTCATCCGTGCAGCGACTCATCGATAGACGTAATTTTAATCCAGTAACTACTACGGAAAGACGTGTGTGGGCAACAATTCCTTTTGTAAAACAGGTAACCCTTAGTTTTTTGGTTAAAATAATTAACACAAATATTTCCGATCCTCTCTTTAGATTTATTTAGGTACACTAAATTGTCTTTTAGAATCCCTTTTCTACATTAAAAGGAAATTCCCATTCAGGTCGAGTTGAGTCTGGTAAATAGGCGCTTCCCTCGTTCCATGCCAATATTTGTATAAAAGTTGCATTAAAATGTAAATCAGGTTTACTGAATATTTTTTTTATATCTTCGAACAAACAAATTAAGGTTGGGTTATTCATGAGTCATGCGTCTAGATTTTTTCGTAAAGTTTTTTAAAGGAGGCATTTAAAGAACCGTTTGAATAAATGTAGGAAGACAATCTTAAATTCATTTTAGAAATATTTCAAAGGAAGTAATAAAAATAAATGTTACTTTCTTGACACATCAATCTCGTGACAAATCTCTTCACGGCTGAGATCGAACTTGTTACGTTCCCGGTGAGTTTCAAATGACGGTTCAATATATGAGAACATTTCACATGTGTAATGTAACGAATAGCGTATTATATTTAAATATAAATTAATACAAAATCGTACAATAATATTGTTTATAATCAAAACAATGAATATGTACATACATTTTGGCGATTAATTGAAAGAAATCCTAAATGGTACTAGTTGGTTATAAAACCCCGAACACACGGTTCAACAGTAGCAACATGGAGGACTATATCCAGCAGAGGATTGTTACACCTATACATGTCGACAATGAAAACCCACAATCAAAACACCACCTTATATAAATTATTTATAAATTTTTTATGTATATAAAAAGCACACATTACCCTGATAACAGAATTAAACTCTGATTACAGCACTAGATTAGATGTGAATAGATAAAGATGACATTAAAATTAACATCCGATCAATTAATAGCCCTTTTTAGGTTTATTTTCTATGTAAAAAATGCTTAAGGCAGTGTTTTCCTGTAAGTAAATCTTTATTACAAAATTTAGATCTTCTTCCAACTCTTCTCACTATTATTTCCTTTAAGACTGTACTGCATATTTACCCATGTACATGAAATACGTAAAACGAGATGGTGGAAAAGAATGAAATAAAAGGAATAGATATGAAAACAAACATCAAAGGGGAGACCATCAGATAATACGACGGATATTTGATTCCACTCAAAGAAAGTGAACGAAAATGATGACGAAGTATAAGTAAAAGCGTGAATACCTGACACAGATAAGATAACACGCCAATTACTTTAATCAATATTCCCTCTTATTTGTTTATTACGCGATAACAAAGAGCGAAGTTGATATCTGGTAATATGCTCCCAAACTTTTGGTCATTCACCAATTAGAGAAATATGTTACTCCCTTTGTAAACTCCTAATACTGTCTTACTCTTGATCTTACTGTTGTTGGAGCAATGTCTGGGGAGTACGATGGATGTCGGAGACATACCAACTGCAGCTGGCCAGTGAAAGTGGCCAGTTCATCAAATGCTAATTACGCTAATTCATATATAAGGACCTAATAACATAACGGGCTAATTTGAGTGAAAGTTTGACAGAATCAAAGTGCGCCGTTAACATACTAAATATATTGACACATTTTATTGCTTCCTCGGAAATGTGGATAAAAGCTTTGAACTCATGAAGTGCTTCTTGCATGGTAATTATAATCAATTAATATTATTTCAGTAATTGAAAATTATAATTATTCATTTGAGCAAAGCAGGGACTTGATCCACGAACGATAAGAGTCATCAAAAAAACTGTCCCTTCTGTTAATTACTACGCCGGATGAAACCAAAAAAATTCGTTAACAAGATACGCGAGATGTAATACTGTGTAATAAACAAGGTCAAAAAAGTAATATCTTGTAGAAAATATTATTATATGTCAGCCTGTAACTTTAATAAACGATAAATAGGTAATTATCACAAGAAAAATGTTGGCATAACATAACATCACGCCTGTGCGTCCTCAAAGAGTTAGGCAAAGAAATGTAGTACTCATACTTTTCATACGTTATGTCATACGTTCCACAGAGTAGAGGTTGGGCCTATTCTTAATAACAAAATGTGGATGCCAATAAATCACAAAGAACCAGTAGCAACTGGAATTCGAGGGATGTTCGATATTGCAAAAATTTTCTTAGCAGCCATGATGCTATTTATAAAGTATAGAATGGAATCTCTTATCCCTGAGGTCCCTAAATTTCAGATTCAACGGGATACTTACAAAGGAAACTTGAGTTTGTGCTACTATGCTTATTATAACATTTCGGAAACGGGATTAATAATTAGATTCATATACATTTATAGTGTATTGCTTAGCAAGATTTCGTCTGACTTAATACAGATGTTACATGGCAGTTGCTCTATACTGTGGAAGATAGGATCATTCCTACAATGATGGCAGATGGTAAGCGGAAGCGGCTGGGTAATTAATGCTGGGTAATTAAATAATCATAACAACCACCTAATTACCTCATCAAAAGTCCATGAAATATCCTTAACATTCGTTCTGTGCCCACCAAAAATAAATATAAATTGAATCTTTATATTTGTGTAGGAAGACGGACAGAATTATTCTTAGTAAATTGTTTACACTATATAAAATCTCATCAAAACAAAATCAGTCCGCTCCGAAAGCGCAAAGAGGGAACTCTATTGCGTTGTTAATGAATTGATAAAGTGACGAAACGTAATTAAATGATCAACGAAGACTTAATTTTACATAATGACTATCCTTAAGGTGTCGTAGATTTTGATGAATATAATATAAATAAAACTGGGCCACTGTTTCTCTACTTTCACCAGAGTCGTCATTTTTGGCATGTCTCAGTCCACTGCTAGATATAGACCTCTCCTAATAAGTATCATGGCATTCTGTCCATTTACTACTGCACGTCTACAAATTGTAATTGAAAAGTTAAAACTGAAGTTCCACCTATTTACATCTCTGCCTTGAATGACTAAACCAAGTTCATTTCTGTCGTAACTTTTACGCAGAATTTTAGAAATTTCTTAACAAACATAAAATATGTACTTTCCCTTGTTACGTATTACGAAATGGTTAAACCCGTATATGTATTACCGTATGTGTAACACTATTTTTGCAATTTAGGTTATCTAATATTGACTGTTAATTAAATTTAACATCATTCTAATAATTCTTAATGTCATCATATCTTTATTCGTAAGTCGTGGCAGATCATTGAACAGAAACCCTTAACCTTACCTCACATTTGTTTTGTCATATTTGTCCAATTATATAAATGTTTTTCATTTTTCTCTTACTTTTTCGACGTTGTTTATTATCATTGGACATTCTGTTGCTCTCGGCTATGTTACTATAACTTAAATATTTAAATTATATTTTCTTACTTTTCTAGTACTCACATCTACATTCATTTTTCCTATTTTATTGTATGTGTAGCATTTCTAGTATGTACCACCTACGCCTATCCGAAGGAACATAACATTTACTATACATCAGAAATGTTTATTTCTGTAACATATTTCTGAAATATAGATATGTAGTTGTACGATAATTATTAGGATTTATATGCAAATGAAAACGCGAGAATAACTCTCTCTCGACCCTTTTATCATTCCACTATTGGAACACGGGTCGCCTCTCAGAACTAACAGGACTAAGGCCATAGTTTTCCACGCTGGGCAACTGCGGATTGGCAGACTAGAGAACAATTAGTGTTATAAAATTTACCAGGACGTGGAGTAAAAAAAATGAAATTTTTATTTAATGTTTAAAACTAATTTCATCCATGTTTATTTTTATAAAAAAGTAATTAAAGAGCGCTGATGAGTATTTTTTAATCTTGTCTGTTTGCCTTGCTCTTTAATATAAAAAAAAATTGAACATTTTTAAAGCGAAAAATTTTTTTGCATATTAAAAACGCTTTTTATGCCGACCACTGTTTTTTTAAATTAGAAAACTAAATATTTTCTCAAGTAAGGGTCAGCCTCTGAAGAGTGTTTCGTTGTAGTTATAAGGATTTAGGCTGAGGCCGCATTTCGAAATATGTTCTATATATTCACATTTCTTGTCAAAAAATAAAGTATGTTCACTAGTTTAATTGCAGAATACCAGGAACATTTCCGCTCCTGAATATCTACTTCGCTGGCTACTACGAGCAAACACGCCCCTTAAAACCAGCACAACTCATATGGGGGTGTAAGACACGGGCATACTAAGCCCTAACTTGGTGAAGGCGAATATATCAGAGTGTGGTGGTAATATCGCCAGCGGGGTGGTGATACTGTGACGGTGAACTTATGACAACAGGTATAACATGAACAAAAATATCTATTAAGAAATAACAGACACACAAAAAAAATAGTAAATTATGTCAACAACAAAAAAACACCCGAAATCATTTTACATCTGTTTAAATACTGTTACCGTCAACAAGCCATCTGTGAACTTAGAACATTAGCCTCATTTTTAATTAAAAATGCCTGTTTAATAATATATAACTCAAAACCAATAGAAATGAAAGTTTTAATGAAAACTAATTAACTAAAGCTGTGTCCTCAAAAATGTTGTACAATATAATATTTCATCGGAAATATAATTGTAACGGTAGTTAAATGTCTAACGAAATAGTCACCAGATTCTTGCTTGACGATCCAACTAAAATTCTAGTACAGGATTACGTAATTTACATATATGTATGTATACATATATTAGCAAATTTAGTCTTCATACCGCATATAGTTTTACCGTCGCAAAGTTTTCGCGAGATACATGAGTTTAACTTAAAATCGTAGAAAATGTCCTCATACAGTGAAATATTGTACCTTATGTCACAATGTCTAGAATCGTGAGTGTGAACTTGGCATTAAAACTGATAGTTCTGTAACAGACATTCTGTTCGCGGCAGTATTTTACTTAATTGTGCTCATGAATAACAATTTTGTATACAAATTCCGTAATAGCAGCGTGGAATAACTATTCATAATGACTTTTCTGTGTGAAAGGCGGCAATGACTTAAGTTATTCGTATGTCAACGTCACAAACATATTTTAGTTAATTTGTCTTTGCGTGACGATTTTAGTAATTATTACATATTTATAATGGTATCTACTATTTCGAATTGTAGGGATTATATAGCGATGGCGTTAACCAGCCCCATTCTGAGAGGAGACCTAACAATACAGTAATAATAAAATAAAATTGGGGTGTCTGTTTATAATATCAAAAGAATAGAGTGCCTATGAAAGTATATACGGTAAATATGTATAACAAAAATGCAATTAAAGAAATTTTTGTCTGCCTGCCTGTCCGTTTGTTCCGTGTAATCTTAGAAACGACGGAACCGATTCTGACGGGATTTTTTCGGCCAATAACTTACTTTATCAGCAGCTTCTAGACTCCGCTAACAAAACCTTTATGTTAAAAAAGTTTTAGGGTGCCGTACAAAAATTTAAAAACAAATAATAAGCACTAAACCCACGCAAACGGAGTAGCTGGCACAGCTAGTGTGACATAAAATTAATGTATGACTAATATATCAAAAATTAATGTATGACTAATATATCAAAAATTAATGTATGACTAATATGTCACCATACAAATAATAGCGAGAACAAGAGAAAAGGCAAACTCACACTATGTGTATTTACATGAAATATTTCAAGCACTACTCCATCGCTACCCTATATCCTTATAAAGCTGAATACTTATTAATGTAAAATACGAAACACCGTTATGTACGACTTCTTGTTTTATAGACATGAGACACGAAACATATACGTAGCATATATATATATTTATATGTGTAAAATTTTACTTTCTGAGAGATTTTGTTTATTGAAAATTGTTATACTGCCTCGTTGGTCGAGTGGTTGCAAGCGCGACTGCCGATCGGAAGGTCCTGGGTTCAAATCCCGGGTCGTGTGCTATTAGATTTTTCTAATTTAGAATTTGAAGTAGTGACTCGGAGTCTGGAATTGTGCCCGGTATATGGCAATAGACTCACCATCTATTCCATG
>DWME01008649.1:0-11536 GCA_018244795.1 Parelbella ahira ahira
TGATGATGATGATGATGATGATGATGATGATGATGATGATGATGATGATGATGATGATGATGATGATGATGGTGATGGTGATAATGATGATGATGATGATGATGATGATGATGACTTACGCTTCGCCCCTGTTATTAAAGGGGGCAGTAATGTCAAATCGTATTTTGTACCGCTCAACCTAGGTGACGAAGAAAATTCGGAGTACGTACCTAAATCACTTCATTTCTAAAAGAAAATACGAAAAATAGTAATAAAGTATACAAGTAATAAGAAAAAAAAACAAAAATAACAAGAGTATGAGTCCATTGTGTTTTAAATAATTCAAGTCGCAATTATAATGAACAACCGTGATGTAAAATACTAGTAAGATTCAATCTGACATTAGTTACAGATTGGTGTTAATACAAACGGTTGCTAAGAGAAAGGTTGATGACCAAATCGATCTGTGAATCCTACACTTGAGTTCAAGCAAATCCTGCCACAGACAGTACCTAGCAGAGTAAACTGCACAGAATTGCTCATTTAATTTCAAAGGACTTAACATTCCACCTGTTGAATAAACATTGTCAGGCGGTTAGTTAAGATCATTTTGTATGAATAATTCCGGCCTATTTCGCTAAGCGAGCCGACTTAAATCAGCATTAACGTTAATTAACAACTATTAGCAGCACACGCGTACCATGTAGCTACACGACTTTCGATACGCGGGGTAGTCTTGTGACATTAAGTCGAAATTTCTATTGATTAGTTTATCAAACTAACACCCTGCTCGTATTTCAAACGACGCGTCGTTGGAATATGACGTTAAGGTGAAGCACAATGTTTAAGTACTGGCGTATACCATTTTTATAACTACCAGCCGTGCATGGGTCCGCCCGCAACTGCGGAAGACCTGGAGCATAGATCACCACGTTGGCCCAATAGGATTATAATAACCAGCACTGTTTTTTTTAACTTTACTTTTGTTGCATATATGATTATATATACTTTTCATACTGAATAAATGTGTACTTCCAACCAGTAAAATGTGCGTAAGTATACTATATTCTACCAAAACAAATAAATATGAGAGAGAATAAATTTTAATATAATTCTAATATAATAACGAATAAAACTTTTTTGTTAACAAGTATGTTATCATTAAGATTAAATAAAATCTTTGTGCTTACAAGTTTGTTACCAAAATGGTTTTATTTATACCGTATATAGGGTCCCCATGATCATTATAACGACCAATCGGAAAGAAAAACAAAGATGAACTAGGAAAGCAAAATATTGTATAAAAAATTATGGAAACAAACACAGCCCATGGAAACCATGGGCTATATCAGTTCGTTCCGTGTGATTGAATAACGCTGAAGGATCCACTTAATCACGCCATACGAGGTGCACCCAATCGAACACACGGTCTGTTATATCAAAACGATTAATAGAGTCGTGATTTACGGAGCTTGTAAGCTCGGATTAATAAATAAACATTAAATTGATTTCAAGCTTACCTAATCTAAAATGCGACTATACTCGTTTTTCCACTCTACATTAAATGGAACGGATTTTCTGTCTATAATTATGACTAACAGCGACTAACTCGAATTTTTTTATTGTGACAAAATCATTTGATATCTTGATCTCAATTATTACTTTGTCGACCGGCAGAAGCGTGTATTTAAACACTTTTCGAAGATAATTCTAATATATGCCCAGTATCCTCATTAATATTTACAGGAATGCACAAAAATATTTATATATAATAATAATATTAAAAACCGGGCAAGTTGACATATCACAAAAATATGCCGTTACGATACGTTTACGTTTCGGTTACGCTGGTGAGGTTACGTTTTGTTTTTAAATATTACGTCTCATATCTGTCTGCTTGGCCTACTTTACAGTTTATGCTATAACCGTAAACATTAATGTTGATTTCAGGGAAACTTGTACAGCAAGCAGCGAAGTTTCTCGACCTAATCAGAAAGAAACTTCGCAGAAAATAGTGTCAGAAGTTTAGCTATAGCGTACCGCGCTGACGCCTCCGCGAAAATCTGTTCCTCGAGAGACGCTCCCAACTTGTAAGAAACCAGTTTCGTAGTAAACTAACATTCCAATTTTTGACAGGTCCCGAATACGGTTACGGGAAATTTTAACACACTTAACGTCGACAGCGTCGACACTGATAGGAGTAATTTGTTGCAAACGCTTATTTCTTATTTTGTTTCTATTATAAAGCCAATAGCCTTAAAATAAAATTCGATGATGAGAAAGCGTAAATGATGAATGTTGGTAGTGTACTTTACTCCTCTGCCTACTCCTTCGGACAAATAGGGGTGTGTGATGTTACGTTATTTCTATCATGTTTCTTTCTTAGCTTTATATTTATTGCCTGTCTTCAGTATTCCCTGTTACATTCTTTGTATTAATGACCTTTTATTTTATTAACTGTTATCCCTTCCGTTCTTAAGTAAGGAAGACATAATCAAAAGCTATAAAAAGACCCTGCGGAATGAATGGAACATTGGACGAAATAGCAATATAATTTCCTCTACGGAGAATGTAACTTAGGGATTTTATTCCAAAGAATATTACCCCGAAAGGGATGACGCGTCGTTACAAGGATTCCTCGCCATCTGTTAAGATATCGATTTGGGTACTGAAGACTGGTTTACTGAAAACACGTTTCAGTATCTTTCATCTACAAATTATTATTATTATTCATGTACGAGTATATATTAATGATTGAGAAATTCATACATATATAAACGATTGAGAAATGTTTATATGTATTAAGCGAAAGATAAACGGGACCTGTTTAACGGTTGTCAAAGTAATAATTCGTTTCTAATACACTTTTCATTGTATGGAAATCATTGAATTGGAAACGTGGTTTAATGTAATGAGTCTTCATAGTTTATTCGGTAACAATAATAAAACACCCACATTGGTTCAGCACGATAAAATTTATTGAACGTGCCTACATAAAGCGTAGAACGACATAAAACTGTATTATCTGTGCCTAGAAAATGTGGTCGATGACATATATGTATGTACTTGCACACATTGCGTGACTGTGTATAGAGCTCGGCAGTCACGAACGACTATGGACGTTTTACGCAGATTGCTCTTATGAAAAACCTACTTTAATGAAAGCGGAATAAAACAGCCAGCAGAGAGGAATTACTAATCATGTGTAAACAAGAGCGCTCTGTTTATATGAGTTTCTGGAATTGCCGTTCCTACCGTTCCGACTAACCTCTCATAATAAGATCATATAGGACACGTCGCGACGGCGTCAGTGAGATTTGAATGGCTAGACTGCGCGGCTCCATTCTGAGCCGTCTCACTGTTCGCTACCTAAACGAACTATTACCCTAATCCGCTCAGTCACATTTGTACCCGAAAACTGTAAAAAATATATATATTCTATAGTTGCCCTTGTTGTATATCTACATATGAAAATAAATATCACCTTAATACCTAATATTAATTAAATGAACAAAAGGAACTACGCTTTCGTCAAGTTTATTGCAATGTTTGTTTATTTGAAATTACTGTGTAGGAAGGCGGGAAAGCAATCACTTCTCGGTACCTTTATTTGCTTTCAAACTGATGACAGAGTCTTGAGTTTCAAAGGAGTGCCAAGACAAACACGGAAAACTTTTCTCTCGATCAATACTCCGTACAAAACATAGTACCAGCGCCTACGTCAGGTATTTGTATATATGTACGTACTCGGAGGTATATTCGTATATCGGTAACATATCGTAGCCATAATCTTTATTGGCGCGGCTACGTAATTAAACGACGTAATTGCGTCAAGGGAAAACAATTGGGGAGAAATCCCATTAAAAGGAAAATTCTTTTCACCTTCAGTGAGAATGCCAGATAATAAGCTTGCTGTAATTGTGTAAATGGAGCTTGAGTCACTGCTAAGTACCATTCGTAGGCACGGGGCAATTCATTAAACAGAGGGAGGTCTGTGGTATAGATACACTACCACTTTATTCCATTATGAGTAGTTAGTGTAATTATTGTAAATTTTTTATTTGCATTAAAAACGTTTACATTTATCTAATGGCAAATGTACGACGAAGTTAACGTGTTTTACGAAATAAGAAAATACTTATGAATGTACTCTACTAACCCTGACCAAATTATGAGTCTGGCGCGGTCAGTTTTGATGATTATCGCTTTGCATGCACCATCATCAGCCTATCTCAGTCCACTGCTGGACATAGGCCTCCCCCAACCAGCGCCATCGCACTCTGCCTTCGGCAGGTAGAATCCAGCATCTGCCGGCAGCCTTTCGCATATCGTCATCCTACCAGGCCGGAGGGCGGCCTACACTATGTTTGCCGAGCCGCACAAATTTAATGTAATAATAATGTACCAGGGTTACGAATACTTCAAAGGGAGCTTGAGTAAAATCAAATTACATAATCTATTCACTCATTGGATAAATATTATCCTAATAAGCATTAGCGATTAACCACGCTCAATTGACGAAATCATGATGAACCCACACGTGATTACAATGTTGGAGAAGGGTCTCCTCTCTGGATGATAAAGGTCAAAACTAGTCTGTCAGGCTGACCAAATGCAAATTGACAGACTTCGCGCGTCTAAACGAACGTTAATATTTAAATTAAAACAAACAAGAAGGAATAGTAAGACTTCAAAACGGGATTTTAATATGAGAAGAATCGAAAATACTACTAGTATCTAAGTACTGTAGTCAGTTCGCCGTTTTCTCTTAAGCAAAACTCCACGTTCAACTTCTCTACTATACTTACTTTCGCGCTTCCGTTACAAGTTCTTAGACACTTTAAATTGCTCTTTTTAATTTTAAATAGCTTCTACAGTAATGTTAAATTTGAGGAGAGCAAAAAATTTGAGCGTCCATTACATACAGTTGCGCGGTAAATTATAGGGAATTAAGCTTCGGATGCGAGAAGACTGAACATAATGGCTGCAAGGGAGATTGTTTTTCTTCATACTTGCTTAAAACTGAGCATAAAACATGAGAATAGTGTCTTTGTGCGATGGGTATGCTATTTACCGCACCTGGCTTTGTGGTAAACAATCCTTCAAGCAGATCACAATAGATTTCGTTTCATTTAATCGCTGAACGTTTAACCGACAAAAGAAACTACTTAATGCTAAGACACGCGTTCTCACGTTTCCTTTCCATTTGAAACTTTAATAGCGATTTTGTGCACTGAAACGCCAGTTGGATATTATCCACCGCATTAACGCCGCCTCATGTATACATACAGATAGATTGCTCGCTTTTGAAGCTGAATATTATGCTCTACAGAGGGTAATATCCACAACACTTGGCTAGCAGAAATGTTTTAAAATAACCTGCCAGAGTTATTACGTTTAAATTTATTTTCTACGTGTTTAATTTGAAATGTAAGTACGAGTTTGTAATTATCTTGTTCTTTTAAACTTTACAGACGCAACGATAAATCATTTTGCCAGACTTTTTGGAGAGTTTACTGTACTGTATGAGGGGCGATAAATCATTAGTTTTCTTTAGTTCCCTCGACCGGGACGTTATACATAAGACACGGCTGGATTTAAATGTGATGAATCATTTTTATTGGATTCCATTATCAATAAAGGGGACTCGCGTTACGTTTATGTCGACGACTGTATAGAACAGACGTCTCAATCACACAGTTAACATTTGTTACCTGGCTGTAGTACGGTTCATAAATTACAACACCTATACATAGTAACATATGTAGGTAATATAAAATTATTTAATTCGTTAAGTTAAGTGGTTCACATCAAACTCTCAGAATATTGATTTGGATAATCACGTCTGAAGAATCACCTATGCCGAACTGGAGATCAGCCCGAAAGCCATTCCCGTTCTGTGAAGTGCTTAAGAAGAGCTCCACCATATCCCGGCCCGGCCCCCGACGGTCCGTTGAATATTTCTTTCCCTGCCTATCCACATAATCGCCTCCAAAACGTTGTGAGATCTGAGCCGGGTACAGATATCTATAGTGACCGCTTTTATTGTTCATGAATGTGCTACTCCGGCAAGGTGATAATTGATAGGGACCACAAACTGCGGCACCATATAAAGGCGAACGAGGACTAGGAGATAATTGATCCGGCAAGAAACCGACGGGGCACATCGCACGAAAAAATTCTCTTTGCGTTCCTTTGGAGAGCTCGGAACCTCCTTATATATGCTGAGCATATCTTCCCAAGAGATATTGAAAAGGGCAAGGCTATTAATCTAATATATAGAACGTTACGACAGAAAACAATTAATATTTACTTTTGTGACATTGAATTTTTTACACTTTTTTACGGAATAATATTTACCTATTAGCAGAACCTCATTATACCTTCCTAAGAAATAAATGGACTGCCACGAATTGAATACATTTTGTTGAACATATTTGTCATTTCTTTCTGCGAAAATTCCACGGTTCATTTCCGGTCCAACATCCGACGGTAAACAGGAGAGCCGAGAAAGCTTTTCTTAGATCACGTCTTGGCGAACTTACACAAAGCTGTTCTAAGATTTAAAAGTTAATTTTTCGCCTAAAGCAAGTTAGTAACAGCGCGTATCCCGAAGGATGGAAGAGTCGTTCAGTTTAGAGCAGTAATAAATCTCTGGAATGACCTGCCTTACCGTCTTTCCTCGCACTACTTACACGAGCTATCGAAAAGTTTTAATTGCTTTATGGAACATTGTAAGTCACAAAATGTTACTATTTAATATTTTATAGCCAACCTTGATCGTTTTCGATGCATATATCCACAAATAAGCTCAATAAAGTTCTAAATTAAAATAAATTAACATGATATTATAGACAAAGTATTTAAATTAATATACATACATATAAGACACTAAGTTAATAGCACCCATCGTTTATTCTACACTACAAATGTATTGCAAAAAAAGATACTGTTTCCAACTAAAGCTCCTATTTGTAATGTTCAAAGATACATTTACGTAAACAGATCCCCCAATATGCCTACAATGACGATTACAGATTCTCTATCACTCAACAATATCCCTACACCCCCCCCCCCCCAAACACCACCAAAGTTCACAGTGATGTCATTTCTATAGCATAATATCCAAAAAATATTGACGACCATCTGCCATGGTTACATGTTGATTATGTTATGTTGGGCCACGATATATTTGATGACCTATTTGGCTTCGTCATTTGTTAGTTTGCCAAGGGGTGGCATGAAATGCTAATCCCCAGAGGGGTCGTGTTTTCATAAGAACTAAGTAGACATTTTTATTGGCTAGCCAAGGTTCTTGACCGTGAACGAGCTGAATAACGTTTCACGTTACACCAATGTTCTTTGTAATGTCTCTTTATGATGAAAACTTTGTACTCGACATCATATCTTACAATTATTCAGCGTCATTCCATATCTAAACTACGCTGACTACTAAGTACCTACATAAGACGAGATAGCGAGGAGTTACACAGAATATTTTGTCCTGGAGTTTCAATGAGACGAAAGCTCTGAATGTATACAAACTGAACAAAACGAGCGGAATAGCTCCCTTGAATACCAGCGTTACATAACAGTGCCACATATTACGTATAGCAGTTAGTTCAAAGGCAAAGATCAGGAGCGGGGCACCGAACAGCTCTGAAAAGATTAATGGAGTCTGAATTGCATCGCAGCGTAATGCAATAAAGCCGGCAGAGACTCGCACTGAGAGTGTTTTATTGCTTAGACGTGTCAGTGCGGTTAATTTCATTCACCAACCGTTTTTCGTACATTTTCCCTTAATCATAGGTTTTAACATGGAAAAACCAAAAGGGAATTATTCATCCCATCATTCATCATTATCAGCCTACTCCCGTCCACTGCTGAACATAAGCCACTCCAATGGAATATATTTATAAAGGTTATTTGATTCTCCTTATACCTTTACCAGTACTTGTTTCTGTCGATAAAAAGCAGTTTCCCGTTTTGAAGTGTGTTGTTCGCAATTATAACGTTCACATATAAACGGGATGTTCTAACTAATTTCAAGAGTATCAAGGTATGAAATTAATGTATAGTTTAGGCTCCATAATATAAAACGGTATGCAGCAAACGCCGCTTCAAATAAAAAGCCGATATGGTTGCCACGGCTAGCACTTTCTCATAAAAACGAAATTTCGACCTTTTTAAAATGTATGTGTTAAAAACGCTTATAATTTAATTAGCAGAGGTCTTTTTATGCAAAAATCTGAAGGAAACTCCATAACTTTTTTATAACATATCACAATATTATGGTATCAGAACAATAATATTATTTGGTGATAATGCTTGCCTTGCTTTGGGCGCCTGCAAGATGACTCCTCTCGCCGCAATTTTATATACGTACATACATAGTTTAGTCGTACAGTGGATAATTAGTCATTTTCGTTGTTTCAGAAGTACCTACTGACACAAACATATTGCAGCGTATTGAATTCATTATCCATCTTTTTAATGATCCCACATTAAATCAAGATTTTGATAAATGCTAATCTATTATATTTCTCATCTCTCGGAAGGTTCTGACAACCGTTTATTTTGCCAGTTACGCCAGAATCTTCTTATATTATCTGATATGTATGAATTATTCATTAAAAAACAAGTGTTAGCACATCACAGATTGCTTGATATATGTACATATGTATATACGCCGTTTCCTTCGCGTGTTCTGGAAGCTGTTAAACATGGATGCGTCTTATTTTACAGCATTCAGCCCTGCACACCCTTCAGACTTTCCGGTCTAGCGCTACGAGTGCTGTTTAATTATGCGGTATTAATAGGGCTGTTACCTTTGCTCTCTACTGCCTTACATTTTCATTTTTTGCTAGAATTTTCTTTGAATCCTCACAACACTGTCTGTGCTCTGTCACATTCAAACTTATGATATACTGAAATTTTCTTTTTCACACAGAACGGACCGAACAGAAAGGACCGGATGCTGTGCTTGTGGCATATCTTGAAAGAGGCCTCTGTCCAGCAGGGCAACAATTTAGGTTGTTGTAAATAGTGCAATTTCATTACTTAGCCAGGCGCGTATGGAGAAAGTTAAAGATTCCTACAGCTTACTTCATCGATTTTAGTACGGATTGGGAACGTCCACATAAACAGCCAATTAAGTTTCCTAAACCGTTCGAGATCATAAACTATCGATGAAACAATATGAGCGTTTTACTCTATTTTGTTCATTATCTTCATGATTTCTATTAGTATATCGCCGCTGCCTAGTTGGGTATATCTGACCAATTGTAACAGGAATCTGATAGGTTTAGTTCGGCACAGTATTGGCGACAGGAAACTTGCTACGTTTGCGTATTAGCAACTCAAACTTGCTTATTCAACACGATCCGGAAGTCGTCATACATCCGAGCGACTGAATCGAGGCCACTTAGTTAAGCTGTTCCCAACTTACATAGGAACGATATAGTTGAAGTTACTAGTTCCAGAATGTGGTAAATTAAAGTGCTTAACTAGTCCAACCATATATTTATGCAAACCAACTAGTTTAATTTCATTAAAATGTTATTGGGAACTTTCTAGAGAAAACTTACCGTATGGGACAATAACTTTTCAAGGATGTTCCAATGATTTAGATAAAACGACTTTATGAAAATTGACATTACGAAGAAGGAATATTTCATTGGCTCGGTAGTGTTATCAAAAATTACTACTACTACTCAATAAACGTACTAAAACATATTCTGATGCAGTAAAATGGTTGCGCAAGTTCATTTGACAGATCTTTATATGTATAACCCATGTAACCCATGAAAATGAAACCACTCAATAAAACCCATTAAAAGAGGTTCTAGAAAATTCTACATGGACTAAAACCAAGTCTAGAAAATATTATTAATTTTACACTGTTTAGACTAACTTGTGTGTCCGATGACTCTTTCACGTTCTATATTACTTAATACTCCTATGTTTCAAGTAACACAGTCTTTTGCTGCATAGACGCAATATTTTTGTTCTGATTTATGCTGGTCATGTTCGTGAAGGGTTCGTTTTAAAAATCAAAGAAAATATACGCGCATACAGTAAACCTTATATTAAATGAATGCAGTTCATGACTATTTTGTTTCATAGATGACAAATAGCCATAAAGTACTTCATTCACAAATATACAACCCGTCGGACATATTATCTGTGCACCTCGCTGGAATGCGCTTCCCCTCGCGCTACCCCACACCTCGCCCCGTTTTCGCCTATCTAGTACCGTTGCCAACACCAGCGCTGACGCACGTGTATTATTCTTCCTTCCGTAATCGCATAATTTTTTATTTTTTGTCTTTTTGGTGAAATATTAATAAACTACATAATTAGTATTAACCCCATTGAGTATTTTGCAATTTGATAAAGCAAAGGGTGGCAGACATAAATGTACACCATTCAGTAAAAGATATAGAAAGATTAATAAAGGAAGCGATACGAATTATATCCCCGGAAGATTGAAAAAATTAAGAAGATGACAAGAACGACAGCGTAACAACAGTGTCTGGTGTTAAGGCTTTTTCAGAATAGTATCGCCACTTCCGTTTCTGTGTATTATTTAAATGGAAATAAAACGTTTTTTGTGTCTATTTGATAGTTTTTTTTTTTCCTTATTTATTGTTATAAACTGTACAGATTGAATTCAAAGTTATATACAAGTAAAAATATACAAAATTGACACTCAAACAAAATATATATATTTTTAAATCTTGATTTTTTTGGCTATCTCTCCAGTTCGCATGACGTCATTAAGCCAGGTGCACAGATATTTCCGACTGGTTGTAGTAGTACTAATGAGTATCCGATCAAAATGCCTCATCTGTTAATTCGTAGCGTGTCGTTCAGATAGTTTGAAAATGAAATGAAAATCAAATGAAAAAAAACAGAACAATAAAAGTAAAACTAAAATAAAACCAAGTCACAGTCAATAACTGCACACCGCACTTGGTCGAATGACTTTCAAACGCTCTTTAAATTTACTATTACCGTTTTTGTTAATTAAAATTCCTCCAAAGCCCGGTCGAAGGACGAGAAGAAATAAAATCAGGCGACAACAGTTACCGTAAGGCTAAAAGAATTAAAATATAATTACGAAAGGGTAGGCGGGGATTGAAAAGAAACGGTCGTCCCGACCGACGTTGGAGGATAAATTATCGCTGTCCATTTATATTGCCCTGAAAGTTAATATTGAACGTATTTTTTTCAACATTACGACTAGGTATTTAAAGAATATATATTGTATATATTGCATCTTGTCTATGTTGGATATTGTATCCATTGCATAATAGAGTCATATAAATAAAATTCGTATTGGATACTAATCGACATGTTACTGGTATATTAATAATATTGATAACTCGTTAATAGCTTCCTGATGACTATTAAGTTATCTAGTAACCTTAAGTGTGTAGGTACAATTACTTCGAAGTTAAGGCACTATAGATTAAGAATAATAATAATAAAATAATAATAATCGACCCATTTGTCATTCCACTGTTGGAATATGGGTCTCCTCTCATATTGAGAG
>DWME01008650.1:0-11536 GCA_018244795.1 Parelbella ahira ahira
GCATCAGTGCCCGGTGTATGGCAATAGGCTCACCACCTATTCCATGGTATTTAAACGTAACTGGTAAAACGTAGGGGTGTAGTACACCCCTCTGCCTACCCCTTCGGGGATTACAGGCTTGATGTTACGAATATAATGATAGGTAGTTCAATATTAGGTACTTTGGTTGGAAGCCACTCTATTAACTTTTATTTTAAAATTTGTGTGGCCGTGAAAGGAACAGGTATTTTAATAATGCGGTATCTTATGGTCTCTTAAAAACATTTAATATTTTCTGTATCCACTTTACAAATACCCAAATTTAGAATACATATCGAATCATAAAATATCTGCCCTGCTGGGAATAGAACCGGGAAACCTTTACACGACAAACAATTTGGCCAAATGGGTAATCATAATTATTATAGTCGTTTTGGTTATGTAGTATGTAGTGACCATTTACTCTATGGGACCTAAACGTAACTCGGGACACGTGGGAGTGTACTAAACTCCCCTGCCTATCCTTCGGGGATTCCAGGCGTGATGTTACGTTTTTACGCCAATATTACAAGAGTATCGGATTTTTGCAGATATTATCTACATCAAAAATGTTAAGCTTGACAATACAGTACAAAACAATTCGAAAAGATTTTTTTAGTTGGACGTATAAAGGATTAATGTATTCTGTTTTATACATTCTCTTTCCCGTCTTACTCTTTGCGCGTTGCTTAGAGAGGAAAACAAATAAATAATTCCTGTAATACGACGCTAAATCGAGGGAGTGACAACCCTATAAATCGTCAAATGCAACTTGACCTCGTCGCTCGAGCAAATAGAGTTCAACGGGGGTCACGCGTAATTGGATGATGTTTGTTTAGTGATTTATGCTTTGCCAGTGATGTGATAAGCGTATTTAAGTGTATTCATACGGACTGTCTCTGATTGTATCGAGATGAAGAAATGTATTCGTTGTTCCAGCGACTTGGATGACGTCTGTATATAAGTAGAAAATTGTTCATAAGGCCACGAATGAAACGATTCATTCATTTTGTTTCATATAATCAATACACGATTGTGGTGTTTAGTAAACACATACAAGTTTTGTTCTAAGAATGTTGTACAAATATATGATGTATGTACCTATATAATTTAGTCAGAAAACATCGTGTATTTTTTATTACTTTTGCTATTCAGTTGGTGCAGTGGTTGCATTTTTCCACCAAAACCAAATATTAAAACCAAATATTCAAAATACATATATGTATGTCTTAAATTTATTTATTAATATGCAATATATTATAACATGCATGTTATGACAGCTCAGTACCCCAGTCGCCGCTTATAATCGATAATTAATGCACCAGTTGCGTCAAACCGCTCACAACGTTTGGAACCGGTAAATTAATTATTGCGATCAAACGTCGACCGATATTACGATTATATCGAACTTGCTATCGGTGTACATTTCACTAGCTGCTTCGGCGAGCGTTGGCAAGAAATAGATTAGATATTTTTTCTGCTATCGTATTTTTTCCTGTTCACATGGTTACTGTAACGAGCCAATGTAAAAAACAGTTTTTTGTGTATTTTAGTGTTCTACAACGAGCCACTATCGGTCACTCATGCAAGTGCTGATCGCGCCACGTTTTGACTAGTTTTTATATTGCTTGCTAGAACAACTTATTATCATTTAACCGTCATTACACAAGTAAGTACATCAATTAATTTAGTCACAAACTGTAATAATATTTGCCTGCTTTATTCAACTATTACGACTAGATTTAAGATGTTGAACATCAACAGCCTTTGCTCTTCCCCCGTTTCGCCGCCATGTAAACAAACTAGATTATTTACATAAACCCTGGTAATAAGATACGTCACCATACCACAAATAACCAGAATCGGTACAGCTTTCGTTTTCTTTCGAATTTTGTTCCCAGCAATTCTCATATTTTCTTGTTAAAATCAGATATTTTCTCGCTGCAAAAAGTATACTAAACCCTCTTGTCATATTTTATCTGTTATACAAGAATATACTTATATTATTATCTATACTTTGGTCACATGTAAACAAAAAATAAAAGTTTTAACATTTAAAGGAAAACAAATGGAATAAGAAGAATTATATTGTTATATCTCAAGATCTTACGTGTCTCTTTTATGTTCAAGTCTCTTTTCATACACGCTAACCGATTTTGAAAATTTCTACGTCTGCTGTCCCCTTACAGTTCACATTGAGTTATATAACAAGAATGGTTTGTAATTAAACCTACAAAACGTATCCGTTTATGATATAAATAACAAATTAAGGAATATTGTTGTTAAAAATTGTTCCGCCAAATGCTATGTGACGAGCTATCGGTGATCTAATGAATGCGAGCGAGCGACGCGCGCCGTTACGTGTAATCGCTATCGGCTTACGATGCGATGTTCACTGAAGGCCGATATAATTTGTCGACTTGCACCGCGCTTTACGGGTCGATTGTACCTAACAATCATATTATACGTACGTATATAAGTATACGTATACGTATGATAGAGTTGTATAACGGTATACATACATTTCAACAATTATATAAAATTAATGTTTGATTAAGCGGAAATCAATGAAGGATCTTTTTTAATTATCGCATTTTATGTATCGTTAACAACTTATTCATAATGGTCAACCCTTTTGTCGCTTGTGTTGGATACGAGTGCACAAGTGATAAAACTATATCCTATAACTTTGTAGTGTAAAAGAACAATGTAGAAGAATATGTAAGTCAATTGTTATCGTCTCCTCACATGGGCATCTTAACTCCTCAATCCTGATCGAGTCATCACCCTATCCTAGTCTCCTTATCATCCACAGAGGAGATAATATGTACAAATATGTTGGTGATAGAGACGCCACAGCTTTTCATTAATTCATTAATCTTATACACTTGTAAATACATTGTTGTCTTATAAACAATGATGATATTGCAGTGGGAGCTACTGTGAAATAAAATACGGACGTTTACACATGTTTCGAGGCTCAGCCGAGCTACAATCTGATCACGCTCCAGCTTATTCCTATCTGTCCCAGGATGAATGAGACAGCGTGGAAAAACACTATGAAAAAGTAAAACTATTGTACAATTTCGTTGCGAGGAAGTCTTGTTAATAAACAAAATACCCTTTTTTATTTATGGCATCTTTCCCTGCCTACCCCTTCGGGGATTATAGGCGTGATGTTACGTTTTTTTTAATAATATGTACTATTAATTACAATTTAACTATATCATTTCAGTTTTATTTTCTGATACATAATTTGTATAATGTGGAGACTAAAACATACATTTGAAATAATCAATAATATATTTAAATCTATTTTCGTATTCATTCGTTCGTACCTACCAGCGTATACCTGCCGTTGGAAATCCTATTATGGTTGGATAAACATTATCCTTCATAATGAAGACATTTCAAATACAAAGGTTGCAGAATACGAGGTGAATATGTAAATATTGCTGTAATTGGATAACATTGATTTTTCCAATCGATGTGCGATGTTTTGAACACGCGCATTGTATGGACCTCAAATGAATATATACGAGTACTATTTGAAGTCCACAGATTTACACGTTTGAATGTAAGTGAATGCTTTTTTGATCATATCCGTTCATATCAATCTTTTCATACCCGGTCGCTCGTTTCAGAGTAATCGGACTCCCCTATTCCCTAACAATTAACATTGGATCACATTACAAGAATAACTGAACAGAACAACTTTGTAATTAAAGCTACAAAATTTTATATGTAATCGTATTATTAATTCAGACTGAAAATGTTGGAATGTAATTTCTCCAAGGGGAAGTTTTTAACGTAATTCCGTTCGTTCCGCTTTCAATTCTCTGAAATGTGCCTTGACAAAGGTTTGTGTACTAGTTATGTGTTCAAAATAAGCAGGAAAAGTGTTTTGTTATCTATAGATAACCGTTGTGGCCACTTGGAGCTATTTTAACCCTGAAAAAGCTTTATGCAGAAAATAGCTGGATATCATCATCAAACTTAGCACAGTACCACGAGTGTGGACGGGTTTTTTCTCAAAACAAACAAAATTATTTTTGTATTTATTAAAGGATTTCAAGACGTAATGATTTACACTTAGGTTAAAATATTTACTGGCTTAAACGTGATATTACGCTTGTAATCCCCGACGGGATAGGCAGAGGTCTAGTGTAGTACACTCCCACGTTTCACCAGTTACGTTTACGTCCCATGGAATAGGTGGCGAGCCAATCGGCGTATACCAAGCACAGATCCAAACTCCGAATCACTATCTACTAGAAATTCTAAATTAGAAAAATCCAATAGTGCCCAACCAGAGATTCGAACCCAGGACCTCCTGATCGGCAGTCGCGGTTGCAATCGCTCGACCAAAGAGGCAGTCACTTTATTGACTCAATTAGCATATTTTTTCTGGATGGCTAGTTTTGGGAATATCCGAGCGACCCTGAGTTTTCGCCGTCCGCAATGAGTCGCGGCGAAGACTATTATGTACTGTACATATTTTGACAATGTATATAAAATAATTATGAAACGTTTAGTAGTATGTCACGTGAATGAGTGCCGCGAGTTTTTTCCTTCGGTGTTTTTCTCTAAGTGTACTCTCTAGCTAGAACATTATGAATCGCATCAAAATTTTGATGATTTAACACACGGTACGTATCCATAAATATATCCACTATATTGATGTTTATTAAGACATTATATCATACTAGGACTAATTTCTTACGGGTTACACATCCAGAATCATGGTCATAGAAACTCATTAAATTAGATGCTAAAATACACACAATATCCCGTATTCGTATTTAGCGAGTCTAGCAATCAAACTTGGCACGTTTCTCAGCTCTGCGCTATTTCATTGCTCCTACATGACGAAATGTGATAGACATGTACAGCCACAAGGACGAACAGATTACGGACTTGTGTGTGCTCGGGTAGTTTGGTACAGTGCAGTGATGATGTTTGAGTTAAGCGACAGAGCGTTGGGTAGGCCCCGTATATTATTTGTGTAAAATTTCATAGATCGTGGATTAGACGTACACGTGCTTAGGTACATGGATTAGTCATTAGACGTATCGTAGAAACGAAACCTGAAATAAAAAAAATATTACAAAGTAATCCAAATGTGAAAAAAATATCTGCCGTGATGATTAATAGTAACATAATTGGGATTTTTTTCTTTTGACTCTTGCCATCACACGTCATCTTTCAATCTTAACTGATGATTTTTTCTGTTGTCGCGTTATTTATTACAATTTAGTATCCACTTAACAGTTTATATTAGTGAAATTATTCAATTTCACTAATATAAACTGAAAAAAGCTGAAGATCGAGCTCAGTGGCGTGCCATTGAAGAGGTCTATGTCCAGCAGTGGACGGGAGAAGGCTGATAATAATAGTGATGATGATGAAAAAGAAAAAGGAGAACAGTATATTAACCATTTAATATCTTCAAATAAATATTATACTTATCTTTGACCTGGTTATCTGGTCAATTTAAAAATCATTTCTTGTACATGGGTATTGAATTATCTTTAATACGGGTTACTGCACGTTGAAGTGGCAGTGGGCTGGTCACATATGTCGTAGAACTGGCCGTTGCGGTAGACGAGTTCTAGAATTGACACCACTGAATATCAGGCGTACTATGGGTCGTCCACCGGCCCGTTGGACCGATGATTTTAAGAAGGCGGCTGGTAGTGAGATCTGCAGAGAATAGAGTGTTGTGGCACACCTTGGGAAAGGCCTGTTTCCAGTAATGGAACGGTAAAGGCTGATGTAATGATGATGATAGGTTCCTAAATATGCACTGGGAAAGGTTTGTGAAAACTGGACAACATTTTTTTATTCAGTCCCTAAGCACACAATTTGTCATTCGCACAGTTACGATTTACATAATTTTTGGAATCTAACCTCCGCAAGGTTAGTGGACCCTGTTCGTTAACCGGGTCAGCAACTCTTTCGCAAACTTCCAATTCCGTCGTGCAAACAGCGTGCAAGGCGGCTGCAAATCAAATTACGCTCAAAACTTGGTTGGGGGCTTATTATTGACGCTTTACAATTATTTGTATACGGATATGGCATTGTCGCAATGTTTAGGAGCAGCTTACATATTTCATCTTTTGCTCATTTTGTTAATAACGAGTTCAAATTTTAGAAGCATGGAAGCGTAGCTGATTGCTAATATAAATTCGGGGTAGGTGAGGCGATATTAACATTTGAATGTTAGTGAAAGTTTTTTAAAGTACATTCGTGATATTTATTGATGTCAATCCTTATAAAAAGCATTAATAGATGTTGTAAGATTATCATTATAATAATTGACCGCCAGTTCGTGTCTCTAGGAGCGCATTGAAGCACCGCGATTGTACGAATTCTAGATATTAGGTACTTAATTTATAAAGAATAATTACTTCTTATTAGTACGCGATCTATTTTAATTTGTGTAATTATAATCAGAGTTTAGTTTAACTATCGAGTTTCACTGACAAGTCATATATTTTTACAATTGTAATTATAGTCAGGTTTTAGTTTCATGATGGAATATAAATTCCACTGACAATTATTATTGTACAAGAAACGATCCGCGTCCCACCAGAATAATCCCTCGACCTTAGTGAGTGGGAAGGGCGAGTGTAAACTGCGTAACCAAATCACATTGTCAACGCAGTACACAGAGCACGGCCGGAATAACTTGTACAAACCGACTGTCGATCCTTCATTAGTTAATCAAGCGATTTCGCTACAACTGTCACTTAAATTATTATCCACTATTAAATTCCAAGATAAACGGCGCGATGAACTCTCTCTGTTCAAATTGATTTAAATTCATATTTTTATTACATATATTTTATGTATATATGACCGCCTCGTTGGTTGAGTGGATGCAAGCTCGACTGCCGATCGGGAAGTGCTGGGTTCAAATTGCGGGTCGGGTACTATAGAATTTTTAGTAGTGACACGGAGTATGGAATTGTACCCGGTGTGTGGCAATGGGCTCACCGCCTATTCCATGGGACTTAAACGTAACTGGGGAAACATAGCGTATACTACACTCCTCTGTCTATCCCTTCGGGGTTTACAGAAGTGATGTTACGTTTACCTGCACGCCTACGCCTACGCACTACTTGTACGAATCTGACGTGCTCTCCACACTCCCGCCCTTTTCATAAACGCATGTTAATTTTGATGACTTCTGGATTGCCCATTAGCCAGTACATGACCCAATTGGGCAAGATAGGTGAATCGGTGCCTGTATCCATCAACATTCACATCGTATATCTCCTCATTTGTTCGAAGAAAGTATAATTGGATTTTTCTGACCACCAGACTGAATTTGTACTTTTGCCCTGCGCATGTTAATAGGCTCACTCCTAATTACACGGAATGTAGTACTGGTGGAAAGTGCGAGTATTACACTCCTCTGCCTATCCCTTGGGGGTAATACAGGCATGTTATGTATTCCGTATTTTCCATATTTTCAATAAAATGATTCGCTAGTAACAATTCTTAATATAAAAAATTAATTACCTGATTTACATGTAAACTACTGTTTGATCCTGTAAATATAAACACAGTACAGTTCCAGGTCTCCGCTGACAAAGTCAACAACATACTACTGTTGATCTACAGGGTGCTCTATCAACATAAAGTGTCACTGCAAGTATAAATAAAAAAATTCAGCATTTATTTTACTTCCGAAAATAATTTGTCTCTGAAATATAAAATACTTATAAGATACTTATTTTCTCTTATTATAACTTTTTCTTCTCAAAGCTGGCGCTCTTATACGAAGGTATTAAATAATGTACAAGAAACGGCTCATGGCTGTAACTAAGGACAGAGGTAGCAGCAAGTCTTTTTCAGGGGCTTCAGGGGCTCTGATACCAGGTTTGACATCACCGTTGTTATTGAGAAGGGAGGCTAGTTTCCAACAGAGAAAGGATAAAAGGGATGGATATTGATGTTGAGATCAGATAAGAATACTTATGGGCGAGAGAGAGCACGTACCAAGCATAATGCTTGCTGCGAATACTTATATAAAAAATGATTAAGAAATTTGGTTCTAATGGTGACTAAAATTGATCAAAGCATTTGAACTTCATTATGATTATGAACGCCAACCTGCCCACTGATGTAAATAGACCTCCGTTACTGAGGGTAATACTGCACTCTGTCTTTTCCGATCCAGGTTCTGTCTGAATCCTTTCTATTTTAATATCTAGACCTATTTCATTGGTAACAATATTATTATATTTACAACATTATAATTACAATCATACTACATTTTATAACTAAATATATTATGTTTACAATGTTCTATCTGTGTTAGGATAAGTAGAGTTGTCATAGAGTCAATACTACTGCAATAAATAGAGGGAACATCTTAAGCCTAGACGAGTAATGCTCCGAGAAATGTTTGCTTAGGTATAAATAAAGGGTATGAAGTTACATAGATATTCGTATACACTTACCCACGCCAAATCCGCACAGACGCACACACACACATACACAGATAATAAACCACAAAACTGAAGCGTACATTTAAAAGACGAAAATTTAAAAAAAAATATTTTCATTATTATTTATACTACACCATCACGCCAGATTCCTTACCTGGTAGGCAGAGACCACCGCGTGCCAAATGTCTCTAACTTTACAAAAATAATGTGCTTGAATTAAAAAAACATATTTACAAAGAGTCAGCATGTATACACGTTTACCGCAGAGCATCCCGTCGGAGCGCTGACCGTATTGTCGCGCGTTCGATTCTGCCGAGCTACCTTTTGTAAGCACTCCTTTTATTGTGCAATGATGACGTTGTACTTCGATATCTGTTCAATAAGCTGGCGGTTATAAAATGTGTGTTTATTTCCAGCTAGTCCAACCGTTTGTTTCTGAGCAATATAAAAATATATCGGACTTTGTGAATTAAAAGTTGTTATTCAATAAAAGGAGAACAGGTAATAAATAGAATAAAAGTGTTCTGGTGGTATAAGCCCATATTTGTATTCGTCAAGAAGCCAATATAGGTTTGACATTGTATACTCACAGATCATTGGCAGGGCAGAGATCATTTATCTAAGTTTAATTTAACTGCTTCCATATTCAAATTGATAATAGTAACAAGAACAATTTGAGTTGTTAATATACATTATATGAAAATAAACACATGCAAGAATGAACAATTATTGAGCGGGTTATAGTACAGTAACTTACACGTTAAATATAAGTGACATTGTAATTATATAAAAAGAAATAGGTAGTTATAATTATATTACAAATATTTCTAATAATGTACATAATTAAAATATTATGATTTCTTTGTTTCTGCTATCAGTAATATTATTGTTTATTATTTTGCATTTTTTGGACTTTGTGATAGGTTTAATTAAGTTGAAATCATAAATATAAATGCATGTTTATAAAGAAAATTGTAATTTTCACCGTGGTCAAGTTGATTCACTTCATCTTTTTAATGTAAATTTTCTGTATAATTTTTTTCATATCATGTTACGTGTTGACCTATGTCCAGCAGTGGACGGTGACAGTTTGACAGTGTGTGTGTGTGTGTGTGTGTTCGTATGTGTGCGTGCGTGCGTGCGTGTCACGTAGAACATAACGAAATTAGTTGTCTGTAATATTGTAACAATTGTATTACCTATGTCTATGTAAATATATTTTTGGTTTGATTTTATTTCAGTTTTAATTATTACTGTAACTAACACGATGCGGTTGACGCGTATTGTACGATATTATTTACAATTCTCTCGCAGCTTCAAACGAAAATATCCAATATTTTATTATATTCGCGCAAATCCCGATGGAACCTTGTTTAGAAGTTGAACAGCAGTTCGTAAATAACAGCTTGCGGTTTCATATACTGTCGCGTATTTTGCATCACAGTTTGTGTTAAGAGTTAAAACTTTATAATTTCTAAATGAAATTCGCATACAAATTCACAAAATGTGTTATAGTATTTTTGTCTTTGTAGAGTAATCGGTCGGCTGACAGAAAAAAGAATATGAAAGTAAAATATTTTATACCTATTTTACTTTCATAAAGTGTATATTGTATAACACATACCTATGTACATTTGTAAATATTTTATTGTCAGATAAGCGTAAAGAAGTGGAAAACACTAATGCTAAAACGAATGAAATTTAACGGCACACATCCATGCATAAATGTAGTTATATATTAAATAGTAAAAAACACCGCACGTCGTCATGCGCGGGTGTGACTCGCGAGCGTCGACCATAGACAAGTTCATTCACACCCTGTATGTGCTTCTAAACGAAACCAAGTTTAGATTCGTTTACATATTATAACGACCTCACACTCTACGTCACATATTTCGGGTCAATGAACCTAACACAATTTTGCTTGTTAATGTTGCCCATATAATTTTTATGTAGATCGAAGATTTAATTCGATACTGAGGTACGTGAAACTCAACTCTAAACCACATTATATAGGACGTCAGCAAAGTTTTTTAATCGTGCGCAGAATTGAATTGCAATGCGGTAAACCTATTTGAAAGAATTCCAAGTAAACTACTCTGAAAGTTTTAGTTGGCTGCCTTTTAAATTGAATTTACTTTTACCGACAAGTTACTATGAAATGGGTTTGGTTACAGCGCTTACCATAATGTCCATCGCGAGGAAATTGTTTTATAAACAATTCATATCTTTGTCTCCTGAGGGTGTTCTTGTCGGTAACAAGAATATGTATGTATAAGATGTAACTATCTCAGGCTTAAGCGTAGGAACGCGTTTATATCCAATAAATTCCTTCCAACGATAAATATAACCGCAAATCTGTATAAGCATGTCTTTTGTCATGTTTTAATGACAGCGGTTAATAAAACGCGTGGGTGTATTTATAAGGAAACAGGAGTATGAAGCAAAACAAACATTAAGTCGTTCAATAAACAGTTTTCGATTCAATGAATCGGATACCTGCTCCCCCGACACAGGCGACTTTGATATTTTTTGTTATCAATGCCTCTACCTGTATCACAATTTTCCTTCCCAATGACTGCGGGTTCCGTGGACCGTGTGATCTAATTAATTTTACTTATCATTTACTTTGTTCAATTGACGAGCGGAAGCGGTTACGACTGGTGATGAAAGTCCTTTAATTCTTATAGGCGCGGGGGCTTAAGGGTAAGGAATTGAACATGCAATTTATTTTTTGAAATAATGTCTATAATTAAATCACAAAAATCTAATAAATGTTCTCGAAGGTATGGTCTACTTGCGTGTTATGACAGCAGCCGATATACAGCAGTGGACGAAGCAGACTGGTGATGACGATGATGTTGTAATAATTATCTACCGACATAATTCACGCACGACACCGCCTACTCGCATAAATAGCACTGCCATTGAGCCACTGAGCTCAGTCTTTACAAAAAATAATAGGTATAAGATCACGCCTATAATCGATTATTAGATATAATATATTATTTAAAACTCGCCTGTCAGTCTGTGGTGAGGGGTATATCATAACAGGCGAA
>DWME01008651.1:0-11535 GCA_018244795.1 Parelbella ahira ahira
CAACATCACGCCTGTATTCTCCGAAGGGGTAGGCAGAGGAGTGTAGTATACTCCCACGTTTCACCTGTTACGTTTAAGTCCCATGGAATAGGTGGTGAGCCTATTGCCATACACGGGGCACTGAACTAGAAATTCTAAATTAGGAAAATCCAATAGCATCCGAGCCGGGATTTGAACCCAGGACCTGTTGATCGGCAGTCGAAAGAATGAAGAAGAATTCGGAAAGAATGTTACTAAAAATCAATATTATTATTATTATAAAATTAAAAATATGCTTATGGATACATTGTATTTGGTCAGTTAAATAAGCATTAACAAATAGAAAATTTTCCTTACATGTGATTAACCAACATAATATGTTACGATCATTTGTATTAGCCTAGATAAAGCGATCTTGACCTATTACAAATATAAAGCGGTCTAAATTAGGCCTCACTCAGCTGAAAATCACAGAAATATATAACATGTTATTTCAAGAATTTTAAGCGCTAAGAAGTTTTTAGCCTCGAATAATTCAATTGTAAACATATATTAGTCTAATACCTTAGTGAATAGTTTTTAATAAGTTTTATTAGTTTATAATTATATTAGTTATTATCGAAACACAAATTAAAGAAGAATTGTGTCACACAAACAAAGAAAACTGAACCTGTTTAAAACAGAATCTAATGCGTTAGACACTCACCACCTAGTCCATGGGACGTAAACGTAAAGTTACGTTGTCTAGATACCAGATTTTGTGCCATCAAATCACAAAGCTATACGATGTTTAGTTCAATCTAATAAAGTTGTACCTTATATAGGTCGTCATTCGAATTTGTTTTCTGACCGATTTTTTGCCCTGTTACGAAATACAAAGCTTTAGTCCGGGCATTAGTATATTTTCCAGTAGTTGTGGATTTTATTTTCATGATACTTGGTGAAAATCGTCGAATGACTAGAACAATTGTGTATAGAACTAGTATAGCGTTTGCCAAAGTCTTTTGCACGTACCTACAACATACATAGTATTATTTTTGGTAGGGAATTAAAAACTAACGTCCTTTTACAACATACATTGTTCTTCCTGCAAGAATAAAATCAACTTCACGCCTATATAGAAATCAAGCGCCACCCATATAAAGGTACCGCCTCCATTCTGCAAAATAAAATATATTCAAAACGTAGGGTGAAAAAACACACACATTTAAACGATATTATGTTTCCATCATATCCCTTTAATTTAACTTGTGAATAATAGATGGTAGCAGTGTGCCGGTTTCGCCTGCCATCTAGCGATTTACATTGAAACCATTAATACGGACGAAAGATAACAAACCAAAAGACTTTTTATCTTTCGCACAGATGTCGCTTTGTCATCGCTAAATTAAAAAAAATGTATTTTGAGATTAATTCTGTTCGATTTAGTATTTTTAGATAACATTTTAAATTAAATAATTTCATAACAATAAATTATAGCAAATATGAATAATCATGCTATTATTATACAGAGTGATTCAGTTGAGATAGGCGCATATCAGTCATAGCGAGTTATTCGTCATCGATACCTACTCATTTGTCATAGGTCACTTTTGTTTTTTTACTTCTAAAAAATACTTTAAAATTCGCGGTAAGATTAATGACTCACTGATACAGGTTCTCGTAGAGTAGTAAAATTGTACACTTCTAAACTACTTCCGAATGTTTTGAATGTTATATGAGGTAAAATCATTTATACATGTTGTTGTATAATTTAACATTATGACCGTTAGAAATATTACCCTGTAAAATCCATGGGGATGTCTGAGATAACAAACAGTATTGCAAATACTCTTTTAAATGTTTTTTCCAATGACAAGATTAAGTTTCTACAGCCATTGAAAAAAAAATGTATTTTATTTACATTTGTGCGTGTCAGGAACTAAATTGCTAACTAGCCCCCGACTCGCTTGGGGTAGAAAGATCAGAGAAAGTGACAAGTGACAATCAACCCAGTTACAATATTTTGAAAACTAGTATTTCTTGTAAGGCGGCCATTGTTATACACAGTTCATGCATAATCATTTTTGGATTAGATAGTGACAATGGATTCAACAGACGAGTTCGTTTAAGTGACAACTTAGGGAAGGGGACTTCCTCGATTATACAGGGTGGTGAAAATATCAGATTTAAAATTTACGTCGTGCTCTTATGAACCGCGCAACACTACACTACGAGTAAAGAGTGTATCGTATATTTTATAATTGACATGAATGTTAAAAATGTGTTGATTACATTTAAAAATCAATACTTTAACAAAGGTAGTTGATTTTGATTATAGATCATATGATGAAATCATCAGATTTAAGATATTTAGGTAAGATGCCATTTTGTTACAAAAATAATCTTGATTGAGTACGATATAGATATAGTGCGTAATACAATATGCGCATAAAAATACGTTTACGTAGTTCTATAGATTCAATTATAATTGTCTGTTAATTTACATATATAACTGTGTTGAGTTTATTTAAAGGCATGTAATTTAACGTTCCATCAAATTGTTTATATGCACATCAACATTATGACGTGTTATTGTATAAATGATACGTCTTCTACTCGGTTTCTAAGGCAAGCAACTTACAACTGCGCACTAACAACAAAATATATCTAATTGTTCAAATTTCATTGACAACCGATTGTTTATTCTGTTACACAAACCAATTTAAACGTCAAAATTGCAATTTTTTTTAAATGGTATTTGAGAACCGTTGGTATGAAAACTCGAGAACTCTATATCCTAAATGCCAGTGCCCTACGTCATAATTTCTCACAATGTAATATATTTTATAAGAAACTAATCTAATAATAGTTCTAATAATCAAAAATTTAAGGTTTATCTTTCAGTTTTAGTTTAAAACCGTAACGGAACATCGGAAAAAACATCATCTGACACTTTGGTTACTAATGTAGTGTTCCTAATATAATATATTTAACTAACTGCAAGTATTGTGTAAGTACTATGGTTTCTATTAGATAATTACAAATAGATATGTGGCCAAAAGTTAGGTGTGTAATTATATACCATCACTCTTTTCGTTATTAATTTGCAAAGACAGGCTAAGGAAGTACAGGTCTGCGACCCTACAATTTTAAATTATGGCGAAAACTTGTAAACAGCCATAAGATCTAAAAATACACGTTACGGGAATGAGGATACACGACGAAAACAGTTGTAGAAGTAGTTAACTTTGAATTTATGCGAGCGTTTTGAATTTATTAGAGTTTCATTTTGGGGAATGTTTTTTATGAGCCCGATAGAATATTGTTTGGTGGCGGTGCAGTCGGCGCGCGAGTGCGGCCGTCCGCGCCGTCCAGCCCACGACGTGCCCTTCTTGTGGAAATGGTCGGAGTTCTGAACACTGCGCGCACCGACAAGTGACACATTTTGGATTGGGGTAAAGCAGCCGGCGCTTTCGGGCCGCGCACACGTTCCGTTAGTTTCTCTATTTTAAAAACTACTTGCTTGACTATATCCGGGAAGGGACCAACCGCATTACCGCGCGTCGCCGACTCTACACCACTGCCACTCATTTTCGATGCAGTCGACCTGCGTACGCGTCGCTGGTCGCTTCGCGCGCACGCGCGTCTTTTCTCATGCACCTTTTAAGTTTTGATTGTCGATAAGTATTTAAAAAAAGGAGAAAAAAATAGACATCGAATGAACACATTCTAAAATAAGTGCCTTTTGTTTACACGGAGGATGGATAGTACGCAGAGGTGATATTAGTGGTGCAAGTTAAGATATTTTTGTTAACATGAGCGGGAGGGAAGGCGGAAATGCAGTTCCGTCTTCAAGTAAGTACACGTTTGGTATTTGTTTAAATTTTTTAAATTTGTTTAGCTGTTTGAATTTTTTTAACATTTCCCGATGTGTTTACGCTCAATCGCACGTGGTTGGGCGTGTGTACAATGAACTTGCGTCAAAAGCTGTGCTGTACATTGGAATTGGAACTTGTGTTAGCCCTTATCGAGCGGATGTGTGACACGCATCGGCTGGAAGGGCAATCATAGAAATTGTTTACAACATCATTGAAATAATTTGAATTGAGGTTAATAGTCTTGTTTCATTGATGTCGCACATATGCGTGCCATGTCTACTTCGTATCCTATTCGTCAACAACAACATACATTCTAATTATAAATGCCTAGTTCGTAATTGGAGGACGTGGACTCGGAGGTTTTGTAATAGTGTTATTTTACGCAATATTTGTGTTTTGTTTTTTGTATATATGCTTAATATTTTCGATTTATATTTATGCAAATTTTATTGTAGTTTCATGGATGTTTTCCTTTTAGTTATCGCAATAGCTACGATTATATCAAAATTATTCATTTTAATTTAAACATCACACATATTTATTTCACTCACTTTATTAAATATTGTTTATTTATATTTACGCACTTATCATGAATAAGTGTACTTAATTGTATTATAATATTCTAGAATAAAGGACACAATATTTATAAAATCAATTGAAACATTATAAAAATTCAAATTTCGCTTGTTCAGTTTCGCAGTAACAGATATTGGTATTTACTATTACACTGTACTCTTACGCGTAACGTATAACGTCTACGTTATCGCGGCTTCGATTGTACCATGCAGTCGAATATCAGTTGAAAAACTCTTAAAACATCGTAATAGTATTGTAATAGGGCTCATTATCCACTATTTTGTCCACCAATTTGTGTGAGTTACTGAAGTTAGTGTGTGTTTAAGCCGGCTGCATTTTCTAAGGATTGTAATCTCCAGCCCCCACCACTCTTCAACTACGTGTTTTTGTCGTTGACATACCAAAGCAGTAGTGATGGAACTTGCTCGATATTTTTTTGATAACGTATATATAAGTTTGATAAGGTTTGTTTTTAATGAACGCGAAGATTTTTACATATAGGCTATAACGAACGTCGTCGCTTCACAGTATTGAAGATAACTCGGTATTAAAGCAGCATAAATTACTATTATAAAGAATGCGAGTCGTTACTAAAAGAAATGCTTCAAGCCCAAGAGATATTTTCGATAGAAATTGTTATTCATAGAGAGTTGCTGAAGAACTACCTATTTGGAATTTTTAGAAAGTCGATGTTAAGTAACGTAACGTCCCTATGGCAGGGTCCGAGTTCGTAACCAGTCAATTAAGTCTGAATGGTGGTACGTTCAGCCGTCTCTTTCACTCCCAGCCAAAGATCCCCAGGCGCAAGCGCCACTTGACGATGATTCATGTTTAAATTCCATACCTGCGATTGATAACAGCAAAAAGTAGTGAATGGCAGTAATGGCAAAACGTTCACAAATATTTTACTCTCGTACTATTTACTCGAAGTCCATAGGAAACGTGACTGTGTCTAGTTTACGAATACATATTTGTACGAATGTCTGTTTTTGTCCGAAAACATTTTCTTAGTCAGGTATAAAAATATTATTATATTTTTATCGTTTATTTGCTTGTGATATTTGGAATGGATCTCGTTCTAAATACACATAGTTTTTTGTTATTTAATATTATTTTTAATTATTCCTTGAATCATCGAAAACATATGGCTCTCACATCCCTCTGCAGGTTACTTACTTGTATATATATAATGGTAAAGCTATAAAAATCATTAAAACTTAAAGGGTTTAGCTAAAGCTGTAATATTCGATGTATTCCAACTACTATGTTCAACCGTCAAAAGCAAAATATTTCGACGCATTGACGACACGTGTCAGAAAACGTAACGGCAAATAGCAAATATTCTAAAATTTGTTTGCTAAGAGTTAGACTGCCTCCTTGGTCGAGTAGTTGCAAGCGCGACTGCCCATCGGGAGGTCCTGAGTTCAAATCCTAAGTGCTATTAGATTTTTCTAGGTTAGAATTTCTAGTAGTGACTCGGAGTTTGGAATTGTGCCCGGTGTATGACATTAGGCTCACCACCTATTCCATGGGACTTAAACGTAACTGGTGAAACGTGGGAGTGTACTACACTACTCTGCCTACCCCTTCGCGGATTATACGCGTGATGTTACGTTTTTTTTCGTGTGCTAAGAGTTTTAATATTAGAACTTCATAGAATTTTAATAAAAATATTTTTATTCCTACAATGATTAATGCCGCACGATATCGGATTTGAGGCTTAAAATAATTTTAAATGTTATATTGTAATCTATCCATCATAATAACGTTACGTGGACCCTTAAACTGAAAAATGAATTTCGTTGCCTTAAACGTCCATTTTTATTACATTTTCCTATTAATGTATCACTAATATTATTTATTCAGCGATTAACAATACTATTCTTTTAAAATATTATATTTATTGTATTTCAGTTAAAATTTGAGTTAATTATTACGAAAGGTTTTTAATATCTGAATGTCTAGCGATTGACCAGGACTACGTTAACTAATTTGTTAAAAGTCAAACAACCAATTCTAAACGTTCCAAAATAACCCTCTTTATAACTCAATTTATAGCATTTTACGATATGCATTACGATAAGATGTCTTATTAACCTTCGTGTTTCAAAATGTTTAACACGCATTAAAATGAAAATGTGTCCGACGTGTGGTTAGCAGATGTGCTTTTCAAAGTTGAAAATTAATCAATTCCATTTTAAAAGAATAAATTAAATTTACTTATCAAAGGTTATTACACCAATTAACCTAATTACGATTGTGTTATCTGTCCATCGTTGTACCTCATTAAGTAGTTGTATTTCGTTGTTGCTGCGTATAAAACTCTGAACATAGTTGTACGCATACTGAATCGAATATAGGTCAATGCACCTTACCCCGCTATCATACCAAAAAGCAATGACTAACTAGCAGCCTGTATTTAAAATAATACTATTACGGTGTTTGACAATAGCCTCAATTATAACGTTACAAGTAACGGCGAAATAAAATACGCCAAGTATTTCCCCTTCCTGTTGTTCAATATGTCGAGCTTAAATTAACTTTTGTTTTAAAATAGTCAAATAATAGTCCGTGAAATAGAACAAGAATGTCACGATTTCTGTTCGGGTTCGATAATGCCGGGGAATATTTCAGTGACGCTATTTATTCAGTAGCCTCTTAAAGCATACCAGAGTGAATATTTTTAAAGCCAGCAGGCAAATCGATAGAGCTAAGAAGATCGAAGCATATCACCGTTTAATATAAGAACTTGCGCATTAAGCAGAGCATTACAAAGTGAAACTAGTGAAATATTTTATTAACAAACATTGGAGGGCTTGGGCTAATGGAATGCAATCAAAAGTTAAGCATGCGTATGAAGCTTGAAGTTCCAAAGTGTATGTTGATGGGTAGTGTTGGAGCGGAGATGCGGGCGGCGGGCGCGGCGGGGCGGGCGGGCGTCGCAACACGCGCGCCGTGTTGAGTAAACAGAACAGATACACGGCTCGGATGCGTCCGCGCTACCGGCCCCTTGCACTTGCCCTCTCACGCGCCAACGTGCCCACCGACATATTTCACACTATACGTGCAACACCAAGAACGTTTTCGCATTTTCCCTTTCAATATATTCCATCGATTTTTTACATACAGGCTGAAAGATTGAAGAAGTGCAATTTTATAATTTCAAATATTTAGGAGCTTATACTAATATTGCATATGTTTACGTAGATATTCGTGCTTTTTATATATTAAAACAAAAGTAACTAATTAAATTTTAAACATTTATATGTAAGGAATTCAGTGATTCAAATATTCATGTTTAATGTTCTAAACAGGCTATGCGGCTACTTAGTTCTCGTCAACAAAAACAAATAATTTTACCTAAAAATTACCTTTAAAACAAATTAAAATCTCTGCATATATACCAGTACTATATGTTTCGATAGAGCTGTAAGAATGTATGTATGTACATATAAAGCCGTAGACAATTAAGTCGCTCTACATTTTATCTCTACATTCTCGGTGTTAATCAAAAAGGTTTTTACAGGAGACACGTGTAAATATTCCGTGCTAAAGCTCCCAGTTCCTTTTATGGGGAAAAGTCCGTGGCTGTTCGTTTCGGAACGCGTTGTCCAAACATTTCTCCTCCCAGCTCATTACGTTAACACGATAGTGGTGGCTTGAGCGTACATTTCATTCAGGTCAAATTTATATAAAACACGCTCTTCCTGTTTCATATATCAATGAACTCCGGTACTATGATAAGGGACTGTACAATACATGTGCGTGGTATATCGTTATAAAAATTTCCACCTAGTTAATTCGTGTTATTTTATCAGAGTATTTGAAAGGCCGAGAATAAATCGAATATTCTAAATAATTCAATAATTTCATTTGATCGACTGATTGTAACCTGAATATTTAATTCATTTAACTATATACCAATGATGTGGAGTTATTATTTTTCACAACTTTAACTTTTGTTTGTGACGAAGATAAAAAAAGTTTTCAAAACCCTCTTATCATATTAAACATTTGCTCAAAGCTATTTATGGGGTATGGAAATGTAAGAGGAGTAAATACAGCTGGTATAAAAAAATATTTTACTTTTTAAACATACTAATGACCGTTTTAATGCCTGCTTTCATCAAGTAAAATTAAGAATACAGAACAATAGAAAGCTAAGTATTGAACGTAGCATTCCAATCAATTATCTCTTTCGTATATCGATATGGGCTAGTATAATATATACACAAACACACACATTCTACATACATACATACATACATACATACATACATACATACATACATACATACATACATAGGTACATGCAGTTCGATATTGAGATCAATGTATTAAAAGACCTGTGCATTACACAATGAATGCAATGTTCTGAAAGCTAGAAAACAATATAGATATTCGTACATTTCCGTGTGTTCTCACTTTTAGTAAAATGAATTCTGATTCATATTTTAAGCAATGCTTCGTGTTGAGTAAATAAAAGTAAGAAATTAAAGTATCCTACTAAATCTACGTATGTGAAAAAATACAGAATATTAAAAACATTATTAAGATTAACAGCCCTTATTTCATAGTTTTTCTAAAAATTCATTTGCATTTATGAATTACAAGGAAAATATTTCGTCCACTCGATGCTCTCTACCTATCCCGAAAGAAATCCTGCATGACGAAATACGAATTAATTTTTTTTATATATTATAGCAAAAAAAAACAGTTTTGTAAATATAATAATTTTTGCCTGAGGCGGATATTTTGAATTTAATGAATATCCGAGGATTATCAATGTAAATTAGATCGCATAATCGGATCGGACGTGATGTAACGATTTACTTTTTTGGATAGGCACTATTATAGAGTCTATTTACTTTAAAAATAACGTTGGGCGCTACGACAACACATATGCATATAGTCAGGACATATATTATATTCGTGAAGGAGGAGATTTTACCAGCGTAGGTTAATATTGTAATTTTTTATATTACATTTTGTTTTTGTCATATGAACATGTCTCATTTATTTATTTAATTTCTTCATTAAGGCAGTCTCTCAGGCATTACCAGAGACGTTTACATATATGACATTTATATTTTTTATTTAATAAATAACATCAATATTACATACAATCATAATAATAATAGCAATATTGATTAATATGATAATAATAACAGAAGATAAAATGATATAATTAATAATTATTATAAGAACAGTATGCGAATGTCGTACATTCACATTTGGATTGCTTGAAAAATTAGAACGCAAAACCTTTTTTAACATTATAGAAGGAAAATAATAAGGTAGGAAAATTCAGCAAGAACTTACAGCGACTCATTTTTGTAAGTTCCACGATATGCAATTCATCAAGACAAAAGTTAACAAAAATTTATTTATGACATACTGTATACATTATTTATACGTATTCTGTATTTGTTCAAAATTAATCAAATAATTGCCATAAATGTACATATAATGTTAGTGATTGTGTGGCAAATCGTAGTTTTGTAGCGCAATAAAGTACTAATATACTTTTGATATCAGTTAATTATTATTTTTACAACCCAGTCACAAATATTAATTAAAATACAAACATATATTTGTATGAAATACAAGGAAATGCGTATCCCGGCACAACAATATCAAACACAATAGTCCATTGGGTTTCTATGCACAAACACGTACATACATGTCGTATATGTAGATATTAGGACATAATACAAAAGAACATAATGTATATATTATGTGGTTTAAATTGGTACAGGAAACGCTATGACCCATGAATAAACTATGAAGTAAAGAAAGCTTCGCACGACCACGGTTTATAATGAATACTGTAGGCTTGGTTTACAGCCGTCGGAAGAGCTCTAAAGAATTTTTATGTGAAAGGTATTTTCAAAAACGCATTCAATTATATAAAACAGCTCTGAAACATCATATGAATATTTACGCTTTCTCATTAATGCGGTATATGGAATAATAAATATTGAGTATCGGGGATAGCGAGTTTGTAATACTCGCGTGTTATAGACCGAGCGCTGGCGACTTTTAGGCTCACAATATTTATTCAACATTTATAATTACATTATACATGAACCTTACATAACAGGAGCAATAAGCTTTTTGATTGAACGCTAAAATACAACAACTTTAAACGTATAATAGCACTCCAATCTAATTGTTAATATGGTAGAAACGTATTCGTAAAACAGATTAAAAAGTAATAAAACAATAGTTTAAAATAAAATGCTATGTATAAGCTGAATGTGAAATCTAACATTGTTGTTTCATAAAAATTGCCAACTACTGAATGGGACATCACATTGTTAAATAGTTATAATAATGACAAGACTATTGGTCTGTAGCTCTCCCACTAAAGTACTCGGAGCAAGCGCGGCGGCAAGGTGCAGTGTTACGTCAATGAATGAAGAGGTACCAGAAACGCAACCTAAATACCGCGCATTCTTCGAGTCCCCGCCGTCGCCACGTGTGCCCGCCGCTTTTACCTACCGCCGTTGCCGCCCGAAATAATATTCCTCTGTTACATACCCACACATAACATTTGAATTGAATTAGCGAAACTTCAAATATATTTTCTTAATTTGAATCATTTATTTCTATTTATTGGATTTATTACGCACAATATAATATGTACCTCTTCGATGTAAATGTTATCGCCGATCTTGTGTATTGTAACTGTTATTTTTCGAATATTACTAATACACCTTTCCGGAAATTGTTGTCCGCTCAGTCACCAAGACGAAATCGTATTTGGAATTGCTAAAATTAACTAAACAAGATTGTTGGTTATTCTTACACAGCGGATAACCGGATGTGACTCAAGTTTGACTAAACATTAATTTGCCTTATATTTTACTGAGAAATGTTATTGGCCTAACAATGAGTAAAAATATTGAACAAAACAATTTTAATTGTTTTATTCATTAATTAAAATGTCCTGTTAATGTAATACATTTCTATAAAATGAGGTCTTTAACCGTAACGACATCTAAACATAAAAAGAAGAGTTCGTTCTTACATTCGGTTCCCACGTTTTTTTTTTGTCTTGGATCCTTGAAGGGGAATCGTATACGCGTCGTGACTCCTGCAAACGATCGTCGGCCTT
>DWME01008652.1:0-11535 GCA_018244795.1 Parelbella ahira ahira
ACCGAATTTAAAATAAATGCGAACTATTAAAATATTTTTTTAACTAAAGAACAATTTCACGTTCGTCACTTTGGATTATTAATTTTTTCGCGATATATCTATCAATGAAAATTAATGTTTGATTTATTTAAATTATTATTGTTTATGTGTTAATTACAAAAACCAATTACATTAATTAACTAAACTAATAAATTAACCACTTACATTAATTAACACAATAATTTGTAAAACACAATACCAATATGTCCATGGTTTAATCAATAAACATCATATTTGCGTATAATGCTAATCTCCATGCATATATTTCCACTTCAGTGATTGTGCTGGTGTCATAATCCGTTATTACATGTATTTTTGAGTAATCGCTTAATTTTATTGAACCTGTACATCGAGCCAGATTGAGTGATCTATGAAATTGTGTGGCTTCTTGCAAACATTATTGAATATTATTACATAGTTATTAAAAACGCATATTCACGCCTGTACTCCCCGAAGAGTTAGGCAGGGGAGTGTAGTGCACTCTCAAATTCCACCGGGCACAGATCCAGACTTCGAGTCACTAATAGAAATTCTAAACTTAAATATCCAATAGCACCCGACCCGGATAACCTCCCGATCGACAGTCGCGCTTGCAACCACTCGACAAACGAGGCAGTCAAAACAGAATTATTCCTATAGAAAATATATTTTAGATTAGATTTAATAAACATAAAACTATGGCTAATTTAGAATTTTTAGTCTTAAAAAAAACCTCATAATTAATTAATTAATTGTCTGAAAACCCCATAATTAATAACAGTTATAATAGTTCTTATTAGATCTATTTTTAAATTATTCGCTAAGTGTTTCGCCATTGGTACTTCTGGCTTGAATATGAAAAATGTGCCCTGGGGAATGCAATAAGCCGCCCACCTATTGCAAGCAGTACCTACTACTGGGATATGCGTAGGTTGATCATGAAACCAATGGTGATAAGCTAAATATAGCCTTTTGAATTTTTCTCTCCGTTTACATGATTCATCTTAATGAAATTAAAAAAGTTATAGTTACAAATATAATAGTATACAATTATAGTTGACAATATTAATTATTATTTTTCTCAGTTACTTTGGAAACAATCAAGATGCAATATCTCTTAAGGAACCATTAGACATCACAACGATCTTTCGCACTCAGGGTCTCGAGTTCGGTTCTATTTTGGGGCTTTTGGGCAGAATTGAACGACATATTCAGATATCTGTTCTGGATACGTACCTACGTCAGTGAATGTATATTTATTTTGTTAATTTTTTTGTAGCAATGCCTGTTTCGTATACCTCACAATTGGATGAATCGCCTCACAAAGAACAAGAGCTTCCCAAATTTCAGTTTATTATCCCTTTACATCAACATTTTAGTCGTTTCAATGTTTCCACAATGTTCTGGTAATGACAGGGCAAGAGCTACAGATGAAAGTTACCTGTATTTTCATACTTTTTATCTGTCGATATATTTACCCTAATCTATTCAAACTTAGTTCCTAATTTATTTAGCCAAATTCAACAGTAAAGCTTCTTGAATAATAAGGTTAATAACAAAATGGTTGCTTCGCGTCATTCTAGATATGGCATATAATAAAATATAAATAACAATTTATATATCACTCTGAGTCAGAAAATAAAATATGATATAGTTGATGACACAATCCTAAAGAGCGTAAAATGGAATGTCCAAGTACCTACATGCCACGTAGGTAAGTGCATTACGAAGCATTGTTTTACAAAATTGGTACGTTGCCAAAAGCGAGCGAACCATAGCCAAAAAGCGAATTAAAAAAATACATAGTCAGGGTACATCAAGCAAATGAAACATCTCGCTTTTTAAATAAACCAATTAAAAATCGCAAGTTTACATAATGATCAAACGAGGAAGATAATTTCGACATGTTCTGAAAGAGACAGAAGTGTTTCAGAATTGTACAATATGTTAAATTTATTGACAAGGCATACTAGTGTTTCGGAATTATAAAATAATTTTCAAATTGCTGACAGGACGAAGCAGTGTTCCAGAATAATACAATATTTTTTTTATTGCTTCGCGTCCAATCTTGTTATACAGCAAAATCGTCAGTTTTTTTATTGTTCCACTGTTGGACGCACGTCTTTTTCCAGAATGGGAAGGGTTATGGCTATAGATCAGCAGAACATAACGAAGAACTGTGGAATGTGCGGGCTTCCACATGATGTTTCCGCTCACCTTTGCAGCAAGTGCTCCTTAATATTAAACTGTATACTACTTTCTAATAAAAGAGGTACGAGTCTGCGGTTTGAGTCCAAGATATCTAAAGAAGGAGGGTGAATTCTAGACCTATCATTATTTCTCATGCTTTTCATATCATTGTCCTTATCTTTTTCCATTGTTATCCACGTTATTATAACAACTAGTTTGCTGGAATTGGAGACCCGTTACAATTTATCAACGTATTTAAAAAGAAATACCAGTCGCACATTCATATTCTTCGCCCTCATAAATATAAACGATAAAACACCAAACAATAACGACTATTCTCGTGAATGCAAGTTCCGCTTTCGCTGAACATGTCATTAACGTTGACATACTTAAGATATACTTTTTGGTATAAGAAATAAAAGCTGCTGCTACAATATCAAAAGGTTCTGAAAAGCAGGTCTTTAAAGATACGAAGTGGCCCAAACTCGTGTGAAAAGATTTCTAAGAGAAAATGCCGTCAATGTAACGTGAACGGAAAAACACGAGGGATACGCGCTAGAACACTTTAAAATTGAAACCGGAATTTACATGCTCTTTGAACGTAGATATTTTTTTACATCTCCAATCATAATCCTCAAATTTTATTAAAGATATAATAAATGCAATTGATCAACGTAAGTCAACGATTGACAGTAGTTGAAGAATTTGTGAAAGAATCGTTCTTGGCCTTTTAACCTAACTTTGTTAATTGGTAATACTTATTACATTTTATCTTTGCGTTCAATATATAGACATATAACTAGGACGACTGTTTATCATACTATAAATATATTTGAAGTATAAACTATAACCATACGAGTAGACATAGACAAACATATGTAGACAGTAACTTTTTTGACCCTATTGTAATTTATGCATGACAAAGCAAATATACATACCTATATGTATAAACTATTTTTTTTCCAAACCATTGTTAAGTAAGAGTAATCTTACTTAAAAATATAAAAGCTCCACAGAATTACAAAGTTGCGAAACGTCGTGTCTGTGTAGTCTCGCCAGGACTTCAGCCGGAACACAGTATTCCAAGCAGTCAAGTTACTTAGAGCTTATCTGCAGAACATAAAACAGCTTGTATTTTCCAGATACTTACTTGTATATACTCTATGGGGATTTTACGCGAAATTGGCCACTTGAATGTAGCTATAGAATAACTCTCCAGGATGTCTTGTGTACAATTAACTGTCACGGAGAAAAACCAAGCGCTAACACAATTTATTGATCATTAATCTCAATTTAAGGGTCATTAATCTTATGCAGCAAGTTTGGCTTTTCGTTCGCTGTTCACGTTCAAATTATTGAGAATTCTTTAAGATAATAATGTAGATGTTTATAAAAAGTATTCACAGGCCAGTTATATAAAGAAGAAATTATAAATAGAGAAAAAGTAAAAAAATAAAGCTTTCTCGTTTTAATTTTCTTCTTTGTAGAAACGAGTCCTATTTGAATGTTAAGGAGAAAATAAAGTAAATTTCCACGTAAAGACCCAGTTCAAACACAATTGTAATTACTTGCAGCGACATCTGTTCGTTAGTGGTGTACCATTGTATACTTCGACCGCCTTAGAAGGGCTGACAGTAAGTACACAATTTGTCAAACTATTCTTTAAAATTTCAACAGTAAATGATCCGAAACTTACAAACTTTAAATAAATAGAACTACGCCTAGAAATGCGTAATTGAAAAAGTACATCATAGGCAAATATTATGGTGTCATACAATTTCTAATGAATACTGTTTTAAAGACTAAACTCTTCAAAACTGCCATCAAATAATTATTCAAAAAACGTTTTGTTCTGTATGTTTACGACTGTGAATTCCCTGTGAGTCGTACCTACTCTGAAGGATAACACCGGCTCGCGAAAAGAAATCTAATTTAAACAGTTTTGTGAAGAACAGCGTACGGGAACACATACATCAATGACAACTTGGATGTAACAGTTTGTTTTTGCGCCGTGGTGTCATTAGGAACAAGATTCCTACTCGTAAGTAGGGTTGGCGTCCGGCGGTCTCTGGTAAAAACACTCGCAAATATATTTGAAATTACATTACGCTCAACCCAACTCATTTGGGAACAGGGCACGGAAATATTATATTTCATAGTTAGCGAAATTAATTGTCGTAACATTTAAGTTAAATTAAAATGAAACGCTGTTTTTATTTATCCCTTGCTATAAAATATTTATTCTAAAAAGTAAGTATTTCACTTCATAAGTACATTTATATTGCGTTTGGTTTCTGTAATTCGCACATTTGTGCTACAAAGCTTAACAAAAAAAATAATTGAGTAAGATACTGTCACATTGTTATTTAGTAAGTAATTTACTTCGTCACATATTAAATACGTTTGCGCACTGAGTAATTGAATATGATATCATCCCATTCCGATTACTTTATGCTTTTATTGAATTCACCGTATTCGTGATGAAATTCGTTTAAAATGAATTAAGCCAGAAACAGAATTATATGGTATCCTATATTAATAAATAAACGTAAAATAACAGGCAGGTAGACTCGGCGGCCATTTTGAATGGAATAATTTCTTCGAACTATTAAGTTACAAACACGAAGTTTTTAGGGATAAAATTGGATGTCTACCTAAAGATGTTAATCTAGCTCGCTCGTATAAATTCGTAGAAATATAAAAGCGTGTAAAAACCAACACGATAAATCAATTTACTTCATCAAAAAATATCAAAAATATGAAAGTACTTACATAAAATATCTGCAAAACTTTTCTTCCAAATAATTTATATATCTATAGGAGACCAAATTCCTGTTTTTGATTCCTGTAATGGAAGATGTTAAATCAATTGTTTCTTTTAAATCTGATCATATACCTTTTTTCGTTTATGCGCTACGATTTCTTGCAGTCTGATGTTCTTATTTTTTGTACAGTCAGTACAAGGATAAGACAAAATGTTAGACGTGTCAAATCTTAAAATCTTTCTCATTGAACCTCCAGAGAGATCATCTAATGGGTCTTCACCACATACTTCATTTCAACAATCATTTATACCTACATGAAAGAGTACATACCTAATACTTTAATATTATTATATCCACATGAGGGAGTACATGTTTAAACCAAACTTAAAATCGGTCTTTTTAGACAACGATTTTCAAAAAATCAAGCAATTTGTAAAAAGACGCAGAACAGAATAAAACTACAGCGAGATTAATTAATTTTATTTAAGCTTTGGTACTGAACTCGCAATGTAAAAAAAGAATCATTTGTATGTAAAATCGCCCGGTCCTCTCTGCAAACACCCCAAAGTCCTCTGGGCGAATCCATTAAAGTAACAGCTTCGTTTTTCACCTCAAGGATATTTTCTGTCCCTCGTGAAATTCTTACAACACCTTAAAAGCTCCACAGAGATATCTAGTTTTAAGGCATGTCAACACAGCCGTAAACGCTTCATAAAACGTAGACCTGTTTTCGGTAATATCCCTCATGTGTCTTTAGGATCGTGCTATTAAAGTTAGTACGGGATAGGGATGTGAATCTTATAGCTGTTTTTATTCTAGCTCGCAAGGTGATAATATTTTAATTTTAATCGACGACTACGACCAGACCGACGACACGTCGAAAACGTCACTTATAAACATACTGTCGCCTTTACAAACTAATATTTTATCGCATATCTGATCTCATCTAAAAAGTTAAACAATGTTTCAGCTATTGCATACCAGTACATTATGACAGATGATCTATTTTCGCACAGATATTTATCCGGGCGACGAATCTAAGAAACACCTTCGGAATTCAATATCAAACATTAATCTTTCTACAACCATGAACAAGAACATTTTGGATATACGAGTATTTCTAATAAATATATACGAGTATACTCACTCGAGACGTTAGTTGTAACTTTTCTGGCTGCATGACAAATACAAAAAAGTGCAAGTGAAAAGTAAATACTAGTGAATATAATAATTTTTTTTTTTTAAATAATATATGTTGTTATTGTCAGTAGATGTTACATTATTATTAGATACTATAATATATTTATTTCTAATCGCGTTATGGCAACACCTACACGTGGTCAACCCGTTTCAAAGTGATTGATTCAACCAGAGGTGAAGTCTCGTGACCTGTTTCTTATTTTGCAAAAATAGAACCGCTGAGTTAGGGTCATATACAAGTTCCTAAGTACATATAAGTATGTACTCGTATATTCATGTTTTATATTGAATATCTATGTATTATTGGTATAACCTTAAGTTGTATTACATATGTATATTCGTATGGTCACTTAAATGAACTTGATCTAATTATTTTATTTCAATATACCTTAGTCTTAGAGCCTCATACAATACAGAAATATCATAATTATATCACCACGCCCGGTCCCTTACTGGGTAAGCAGAGACTACAGAGTGCAATATATCTCCATCTTTACAGATCTGACATGCTTCTTTTACATTCATTACTCAGATCACGCCGGTCCAGAGCCTTCTAATAAAAATGATAGAATTAACAAAGACACATATGTATATGTACGTAGGTATTGATTTGCGTAACGGTTCTTTACAGTACAGTTACGTTTATTACCAATTTCGGAATGATTATTGATTTCGGTCACAAACGCCAGCGCAACTTAGTTTTTGGAGACAGTGTTAGAACGTAGAATAAATTACTTTTGAATAAAACACTCTAACAAGCGCTACTGCTTAGCACAGTAATGCAAAGATTGGAGCGTAGCGCGTAGTGGCATCACTGGTGAAGCAGTGGTTGTTCCATCAGTGAATTGGCAACGAAAAATTCTTTAGCATCTACACACCCATATCTCCCCACAATCCTCTTACAGGGCCGTTCGAAATTGGTTCATCATCATCATTAGCCTAGTCCCGTCCACTACTGAACATAGGCCTCTCCAATGGCGCGCTACTGAGGTCGATCTTCAGCTGATGTTAAATTGCTTGCAGTAGTTTGACTGCTGTCTGCTCGCCACCTAACTTTTAACTTCACAAATATTTTCTATATCCCATGTCATCCGCTCGTTAAAGTTATCGTTTTAAACTCATGCACAAGTTTTCCACCTATTACCTGCTTGTGTGGAGGAAGTAATGATATTGTAATGAGCTAAGCTGAGCCTCGCGCCGGGTGTAATTAGATTCACATACAGTTTGTGGGTCTTTATGTCATACAATATAGCTGAAGCTTGTGAGAAGTTTGCTGGGTATTAACACGTGAACATAAAAATTATAATACTTTATAATCACTAAGTTCTTAAAACCGTTTGTTTAATTAAGCCCACTGAAACAGCAGGCTTTTGCTTGTAGCCGGTAATTTTTAAACCTTTGCTTGATAGTCCGTAGCATCAACAATTAAATAACGTAATATCGGTTTTACTATACTAAGCGATTGCCGATCGGAAGTTCCTAGGTTCAAATCCTGGGTCGGGTACTACTGGAGATATCTAATTTAGAATTTTTGGTAGTGACTCGGAGTTTGGAATTGTGCCCTGTGTATGGCAATAGGCTAACCACCTATTCCATGAGACGTAAACGTAACTGGTGAAATGTGGGACAGTACTACACTCCTTTGCCTACCCCTTTGGGGATTACCAGTCGTGACGAAATGTTTGAAAAAAGGCCTGATATTACGTTTGAAACGAATAAATTTGGTAATTTCCTTACAAATATTAGAGGTTTTAAATGTATAATTCCTAGTTATATAAATCATAAACACGATAGGGTGTTTATTTAAGCGTAATAAGCGGCTTTAGAGCTGGATCGATTACTGCATTATCGTCATTACCTGCTTCTGGGGGTAAACGAAGTCGTATTTAGAATCAGCGGAGCCTGATGACCCGTGAAATTAGGACGTGGCTCAGCGAACGGGGCTCTAAAGGGGATATTTCAGAATTGGTTCACGATAATGATACAAAATTTCACTTTAGTTCATGTTACAGTAACTCATTTGCATAAATGTATTGCAACAAGTATGTTTATTTTAAGAACGTAACATCATACCGATAATCCCCTTAGGGGTTGGCAGAGGAGTGTAGTACACTCCCACGTTTCACTAGTTAAGTATTTTTATTTTTGCTTATAAAATTAAAGGGAATTAAATATTGTTTATGTATTCTTGCATAAAATCTTTAATTGAAGAATATAATGATGTTCTTAATACCTAATGATATTCTTTCCTAGTCAACCCAGTGAGATAGAGGACATGTGATGGGTAGATAAGTCTTTGGTGGTGATATTAAATTGATATTTACGTCACATCACGCCTGTAGCTTAAGTTAATACATAGCTATAACTATCTTTCAAGGGCTTCGTAACTCCTTCAAATTAGGGTAGATGTGGAGAAAAAAAACGCCGAAAACAATCCCTGCTGAAAATTAGATATTATCCGCAAGCAATACCATGTCGTGACTATATTTATCACACATGATATTATACAAAACTATATTCCTTAGGGTGCGCTCGTAGCAGCGTATTTCCGGCCCGTGTACACGCGTTGAAGACCGTATACGCGCGCTTTGTGCCTTCTACATACATACTACGAGCGTTGGCGAGCCGCTACGTTCGTATACGCCCGAACCGCCCACGATCTTTCACGCGCCGCAAAGAAGCAGACACAAAACGAACGCTTATGCCCGTTATGGCGTGTAGCGGAGCGTACGCGGTCGTTGAATGGGAACGCGTTTCTACCATAACGAGCGTAAGCGCGCCGAAAAAACATTGGTCTTAAAACGCCATTTGCAAAAGGTATGGACCAAGAATAGATCCTTGAGGTACCCCCTCATGAACAGTAGTAAGTATAGGATTTTATTAGGGTCCTGAGCGATCAAAAATCAGCGGTAACGATTAGCTGTAAATATATGGTAGCTACGTATAAAATAATATTTTTTCTTATAGTGTCCAAGAATGTAACTACGAAACATATTAATAATATCTCCAGTCTGTTGATATTTGATTTTTACGGTTCGCGGCCTAATCTCTTAAAGCCACGTCGATCCGAAAATGATGACGTCCTCTCTCCAATCCCATAAGACATAACTTGTTAACTCATAATGGGCCCTGAAATGTTTCACAAAGATATTTCATTCTTCATTTTACGCGTCGTGGTTTTCATTCTTTCCGAGGGAAAAAGTCCCATTTGGAATAAGGTTAATGGTAATGATAACGCGCTATTCAAGGTGTTAAAAAATGAGATGATAAACCAATGAGTTTCGTAACGCCGGTAATACTGCGAACATTAAAGAGGGGATATGACTTTTAACTAACAATAAAGACACTCAGTGGCACTGTATACATAAAACATTTATATTAATTAACAATGGCATTTTATACATAAAGTTTCGATATTTTATTTCCGTATGTTTATAGATTGTTACCAACTTTGCTTCATTAAAGAAAGTGATGATGTTCGCTCCCCGCAATCCCATAAGACACAACTTGTCAACATAAAATGAATCTCGTAATAACGCTGGCGACAATTTTTTGTTCCCTTGTTTCGCATTTTTTATCATCTCACTTAGTTTTTAGCTTTTATTTGAGATAAAATATCGTCACGTGATTTAGGTTTAGCCTACACGGTGCTGCCACGCGGATTATTGCGTAAACGAATTCAACACGAATTCTATTGGGAGTCGTTGATTAGTTTTAAATATTTAGCTACTTAACCATTGAATATATCAATGACACGACGCGACTTTCGTTTTTTATATAAGGAATAAGTGTTAGCCGATAGCAGTTGCCAATCCAAGGGCGGAGTAAGAAGCATTACTTCGAAAATTCAGAATGTGGAAAAAGACCAGAAACAATTACTCGATTCACGGTTCAGATGACTAAACAGCCAACAATCCAATATAACACACGCACAACAGACCGACATTGTGTACGGCAATTCCGAATATAACGCTATATCTATACCATGGTGTACTTAGATTGCAATGTTTCTGTTGTCAACATAAATGGCTATATGAAAACAACTTTGAAGATTAATAACAAAAAACTTTCACTGGAGAATTTTTTTTAGTAACTTTCTTTAATAATAATGCTATAAAAGTATTTAAATAAGTGGGAGCAAAAGCTTGTACGTTTCATTTGAACTTGTGTTTTTTTAAATATAATACGAGAGTTTTAAAAAATGTTTAGAAAACAGTTTTTAAGAGTCCCAACCATAGACACGAGTTCCCTCAAGTGGACTGTTGACAGCACTTCGCTTTGCTTCGTTACAAGCTCTCTCGCTAAATGATTCCATTCATTTTACTCGTATTTTTAGACAGTAATAATTTATATCTAAGATTGCATTGTACGTATTAAAATAATAAAAAATAAACCTTTTAATAGATAGTATAGATTATTCGTTCCTTGTTTGGTTAATTTGGTGAAAATCCCTCAAGAAAAGCCCATGTCGATGACTTAGACATGCTGATGATGGTGATCTATGTTATATGGAGACGACGTTAAACTTCGGCAACGTTAAAATACGGCACTTTGAGGTTACGAGTTTTGTATTCCTGACACGGTCCTTTGACCACAAGAAGTTCGCTTTTGACTTTAAAAATTACTCGCTTTAACGATGAAAGAAAACTTCATAAGAATGCTTGCACGCCATTGAGTTCTCGTTAATGGTGTATAAGGCATGTGTCGACTGCCAACCCGCACTTCGCCACCGTAGAATATGCCCTTAACCCTTATTATTTTGAGAGGAAACTAGGATCAATATTACAGAAGTACAAAATGGTGTAGATTCTGATAGCATTCAACTCATTTTACGGTTTTAATACTGATCTACTTTTATCTTTTTCTTAGTTAAGAATTCTTTATTATTTAAGTTGAAGAACAGTTTAAAAATCCGCGACTTGTAGATATTTAAAAACTGCAACTTATCCAACGATAGCAAGTATATTTTACGATGAAAGATTGTACAAGATATCAACTTGACGTCCAGAGTTTTGAAAGTAAAGGAAACTGACAGTTTATGATCTTAATATTTCACAAAATATTACCTAAATAATTTTAATAATTGAACCCCTAAATATTCTAAGCACCTCTTTATTAAACTAAACGGTATATAAGTTCAATTCATTAGTTCGCCGATGAAAAAAAATTGTGTCTATGAAAAATAGTTTATGACGAAATAAATTCCATAAATTCCGCCGTTATGAAATCTATTTTCAGGATTTAAGACACAAACGCATATATTAATTTACGACATTGCTCCATGTGTTTAAATCTTAATTTCGAAAATTAAATTAATTTCTTTTTATCTTTATACATAAAGTTACAATGTAATTAAATAAAT
>DWME01008653.1:0-11535 GCA_018244795.1 Parelbella ahira ahira
CCACTGAGCTCGATCTTAAACTCTTCGCGACTATTAACTTATCAAGTCGATTTTTATCTAATAAATGGCTATTAAATTTTACGTTTTTATATAAACGCAATAGTACAGGGTAGACAGATGGCCTATCAAATCTATAGAATACGTTTAACTTGTTAACGTTTAACACTCCCTTGATTCATTGCAAGTTCGACTCCTTCGATGAACCTCGTGCTGTAACCATGGTGCTGTAAACTCGAGTTTAAATAACGCGATTCAAAACAGTAGGTATGTCATTTGGTCACAGCACATCATGAAACATTTGTTTGCCATATAAAAAAAACATGGATATCAGTAGAAAGAGTATTGGCTTAAAAACACGAACGCTTTCAGTACGAGTAATGGAACTCATTACATTAAACTTGAATTGATCCACTAAAAGTTATTAGAACCCGTCCATACCATGGCTAGTTAACGAAGATCCAATCTCGGGAACAAAGGCCGCTAACTAATTTTCTTTTTACGGCCCAAGAAAGGGTTTAACGTCGCAAAATATTACTCTAATTTCCAAAACCGTAAAAACTTATCGCTTTCACCGGCGGTTATAGAAAATTCCCATAATAAGAGCTATTGGACCCGATTATAAGGACAGGGTTTTACCACGACGTGTTGGGACACAACAGAAAACTTGTAGTTTATTTTTTCTTTTAAAGAATTACAAATTGTCTCATATCTTCACTAAATAGTTCATATGCTGATGGGGTATTTAGAAGTCTCCGATACATGCGTGTATGTATGAAGAGAGTGACAGCAGAAAAAGCAGATCAGATCTTTAAGGATAGAAACATTTCACTTGGTACTTTCTGCGTGCGTCGAAGTGGATTTGACATGACAATATAGATACTAATAGATAGCTAAAAACGTGTATACGTATCCGTCATAAAGTACTGGTGTTTGCGGGGAACATAGGAATATTTTCTTTTCCTATCGCCGTGGATTAAATGACTATATCGTCGAGATAGAAATGCACGATGCAAGACATTACATTTAGTTCACAGAAGCTGTAAAACCGCTTTGTCGCTACGCTTTTATCTTAGCGTTCCACAGTGTCCCGTCCCCATCGCCGAGAAGCTGGCTATGTGACTAGAACATAATAACAGCTATCGGACCCGACTGTAATATTTGTTTTTTATAGGTTTTGTATTGCGGAGCAGGTGGGAAGGAAAACAATTTCGCTTTTCAATTGCTTATCCCTGTAAATTCCCAGGTATTTGTCGTAGTTTCCCCGCTTCAATATGACAATAGGATCTTCTCGGTAATTGCATTTATTTTTATTTCAGTCATTTTTTTGATAACCTCTCTTGTTATTATACTGACGTTGGCTACTGTAGGACATTTTCCATCATGTTCAATATACAGCCGACTGCGATTGAATTAAAATTTATCTTGACCACTGACTTTTCACTAACATAGTCGGTTTATAACGATTATTACTTATCTTTTTTTTATCACAATTTTGTTTTAAAAATTCTTGAAGCAATTCAATGCTAACAAACCTACCTATCCCTTTCACGGGGTGTCGTACAGCGTATTGCCGTCAGTCTGACCGGCGCCGGCAATAATCGATCATGTCCGTAATTACAAGCCGCTTGTCCTCAGAGGTTTACGGTGCTGGCTAATGGCGTTTTTGTGGACGCGTACCGCCAACATCGCCGTTAATGTTAACATTTTACGGCTTCGTATATCCACCAGCCGCTAATTTTTACCACTAATTGTTGATGCCTTGACAAACTTTTAATTAGAACAAAGGATTCATGACTAAAATACCTCAGTTGATGATAAAAAGTATATTTGCGACGTTTCACAGCGCGCTCGTCATGGCAGTCTCTAATGAAATAGTTATTAAAGGTTAAACTTCCTATCAGTTAATTCTAGTTAATAATTTTCGATGTCTCGTGTAAGTCATGGCTTTATTGATTTTTTGGTCGTTAATATTTACTTTTGACACGCGTATGGATAATCGTTATTTGTATTGTATCATTATTAAAAGAAAATTGACGGAAGTGTCATACTTAAGATAATAAATATTGAGCAATCAAGGTTATCATCAAGTATGGGCGAGTAATCAAGATAGCTTACTTTCGAATTGTCAGAATTATGCTGTCTATCATCATAGTGTTCATTCCACTGTCATCTATTCAAGTACCTTGGCCATAGCAAGGTCATCTATCCATTAACACGTCACATATGTCACTTAATATTTAAACGAGTTTTTAATACTAAATGTAGAAACTTCTGTATAATATAGATTATGTACAAGAAACTGTTTTCTAGGACAAAGTTTAAGGGCATAAGTTTAAGCCGTTGACCTTTGGCTAACGTTCCCTATAAAATAGTTTGCAGACCAGGGCCCGGACTCAAAATGATTCTATAAAATCTTAGTTTATTTCCGGTTAATGCTGAATTATTCAGTATCGTAGCCAAAACATCTAAATTTGTTGGAAAGGAAAGAATTTTAAGCATTATTAATTTATTTCAACAGGCAAGTCTTACTTGAAGAAAATCTCAAAGAAAAACTATATAAACGAAAGGCACTTATGCTCTGGGAATGGAGTCTTAAATACATAAGTCGCTTCTCAGATTCGACCGATTCGATTAATTAATATGTACTTATCTTCGAGACGATTCGATGCGTGTAAGACGAGGTTAGAGTTCACAAATATTGATTTTGTACTGCTTTGAAACTAATTGATACTCCGAAAATTCTCTCTATAGTTAAAACAATATTAATAACTAAAAACACAATAATTATTAGAGCCTTAGTGGGCCACGACCAACCACCTCTCTTGTGCTACAAAGAACCAAAAATATGAGCCAGATTGAAACTGTTTTGAACATTGGGCAATAAACAGAATTATCAAAAATTCATCATATTTTGTTTTTTAGAATTTGTACATGATCAGAAGAAAACCAAACGAGACAGAGTTTGTTCTATAATAACAAGACAACCATACATACATTTCTAAATACATATTAGCACACATCATTTTATAGTCAAGCAAATAAATAAAGAACTGAGCTCGTTACACAGATATTTGTACAGGCCGGGCTTCAAACTTAAAACCTCCAGCTCATCCGTCAGGGACACGAGTTACTGGACTAATAATTATATTTTTCCAATAATATATTACGCAGTATTAATTGTGTATTAAGAAATAAATATTCCTATGTTTTTTGGGACATTGTTGATTATTGTTTCGTGCTATTATTAAAAAAAATATATTCGCCTGTATTTTATTCTCTTACTACTACGAATAAAAATGACTATTATAAAACGGCGCATTACACACATTTAAGCATAACACCTCTAACAATATTCTACGTTTTATACCAAAAATGTTTTGCTTTCATTACTCACTTTCATACTCGTTTTACGTACACATCGTTCCTCGCTTTCGTCGCTGCAAACATTTAAGGATCGTTAAACTGTTCCGTATCGCATTAAGCTCAGTTAGCGGAGCAAAGGGCAATCTGCGGCTAATTTGATACGGACAGACAAACGAGCGGATATTAGAGACCGGTACAAGGTATGGGAAAAGAGCGATTTTATGTGTAATTTAAGTGTACGTAATTTTGTATGTCGTTTAAGTTTATTTTTCACAAGCGTACGGATTCGAAGTTCCTCTACAGTTAGTATATACAATATATGTACTATGTATGGACTCAATGACATTGATTAAATTTGTTTTGACAGTTTAATATAAGTCATAAGGAGACAAATAAATGCTGTCAAAATTTAAATAGTGCGATGTACCCATCGCAAAATTAGTTAATGTTTCAAATACTTTGTCATTTATACATATATAGATCGTTGTGAATGTTATATACATTTTCGTATTTATTTCATGTGTAGTTTGATTTCTGTCAATTATCTTTTAACAGTTATTGTACAACACCATAATTTGATTTGATTGAATGTGCATAGATTATGTACTCCCGATTTCCAGATTCCCTTGAATGCCACAAATAGTGATACCTGAAATATAAATAAACTCTTCCTACATTTCACAATTTTACCTTAATAAAATTACATATAATGGTATACAACAAAAACTATGCAACAGTCTATAAACATTGATCAAACAAAACAAAAATCCATGTTGATATAACTTTCAAAGTTATACTTTTCATACATTACTTCTTGAGGACACAATTGACAAACGCACACGCTCTCCGCCACCCCCTGTCCCGCGCCCGAACATTAGCGTCGCCATGCCCGTCACCCAGTCATGTGTCTTTTTGGTCACGATATCCACTGCGAATCCAGCCCAAGGTTAAATAGCTACACTGGATATTATTAACTTTACTACCGTGTGTGTTGGTTACGTCACTTCAGATATGGTTTATCGTCGAAACCGACGTGCAAACGAGTGATGAATGTTGAAGAACCTCAGCAAGTCAACAAAAATACAGATATTTCGCACACCGTGCTCTCTGCCGGCTCCGTAAGAGACTTGGCGTAAAAATATGTATGTATGTACAATGTTTTCAGGAATCTATTAGACAGCTATCCAAACACGTTACACGGCTCCGTGCTGTATTTTCATGTGTCATATTGAAAAACGAACATGGCTGTATCCTAGTGTTCAATGGGCTGCAATCTTCGTATTAATTCCATTGTAATCCATTCCATTATAAGCAACAGTACCTCTATTAAACATTTTTCTAGCGCAAAGCAGTTTATAAGCAACTGCTGTTATTAATAATTACGTGTACGACCGACTGGCTGAACTAATTGACGCTAATAGTTATATTTCTGCATTTACGACTTCTGCTCGTTTGCTAATTTCTTCAAATTACATGCAAGGTATAAATTCATTACCAAAGTACAAACAGCTCAAAAACGAATAAAACTATAAAATATTGATTTGTAGTGTAATTGTGTCTGCGTTTTGTTTTGTACAATTAATAATACATTAACAATAATTGTAAAATTAACATCTTGTGAATTAAATTCCTAACTCATGTGTTGCTCATGTATTCCATAAATTGCTACATAACTCATGAGTGTGACCAATGTGATATGACTGTACACATTGTGTTGTGTGTACATGTTGCACCGATGAGTACACAATCTTTAAAATCCGATTTATCTTTGTGACATACATATATGAAGAATAAATTAATGTAATATGAAGTTTCAGTCTACAAAAGTCTTCGAAGCCGGCTTACTGGTATGATGAGAGTGATGAACGTAGAACAAACACATAAGGTCTCTAAGGTTAGAAATATTTCGAAGCGAAGCTCTGTGCTTAGCCCGTGAAGGAACTGGCGCGAGGACCCAATATTATTAGCATGATAGGAATGGTTCCATCTTTAAAGCACAGAATGGATCTCACTGCATTTCTCTTAAAGTTTCACACCCGGTTAAACCTTAGACCTGGACAGAACTATGTACTTGGAGAAGAAAGTTGAAGCTTTTGTTTTCAACTTTGCGATAATAATAAAATCCCCAAAAGATTAGGGTTCTAAGTTAACTCTCGCGCGAAGTTTCCTAAATTATTGCCCGCGGTTGCGATATCGAAATCCCCTCTGATTCAAACCGGCATTTTGCGTTACTACCTCGTGGATATGGGGTATACAGAGTGTACCTAAAGGGTGTGGAGTGTACAACAATCTATTCTCTATATAAATACGTACATACATAATATGTATGTTCTAACATTTTCATTTACCATAATGCTAGGTTCAAAATACACTGAGTGCTAAACCTCACTTTTCTTAAGCTTTTATATTCGTTTTCTACATTTATGTATCTCTTTACGCACCCACGTTTCCGGAAACTACTTTCCAATCAGCCAATATTTGACCTATTGTCAAGATAGGTTCGGTATCCACTTACCTTTACTTCCGTGTATATATGTGCACGGTATCTATGTATGTTTAACATTGAGCAGGTGAGGTATTACGAGGGACTGAATGAAAAATTTTCAGATAACTTTCTCCATTACTAATACGCAATGATTGCTCAATGGGTTTTCAAGAGTTCGTAAAACCTCTATACGTCCGGTCATGTTAAGCTTTGCTTTTGCTCACTAGTTGACATTTATACTGCTTATGATGATTCTGAAGGATATTTCGTCGCGTTAGCTTACGGCTATCTTAATCTTATTTGAAGTTGATGATAGAAGTATACATGACGAAAATATATTTGTGTAGTCGCAATTCTTGCTCCATTACCTTCGGTAGATTTGTATCAGGGGTATTGTTCAGTGTCATAACGTACAGGATATCACCGTTTTAGTGAGTATTCTATGTAAAAGTAATTAAATGAAATAACCTTCATTGCTTTAATTAAAACCAGTATGAAGAGTTGCTTACTGATTTAAAAGTTATTTCTGGTGGATCCGCGGTTTATTGTAGTATCTTAATCCTATTTTGAACCGATGAATCAATATTTAGGCTGTCATTAAGCACTTTTTACATTACACTACAACCCGACTACGAATGTAGCACCTATATCTCCCCGAGTTAATGTGAATGCACTCTAAGAATTCAACGTAAATGTATTTACATATTTTTAAAGCGTCTAAATTTTTCTCTTAACAGATTAGATTACTCTTTGCATTTACGATCCTCATTTTTACATGCACACTCGTAAATGCACTTTAAGCTTTCTCAGTTTATACCGACGGGTACTAATATTGCACTATAATTCCGAACATTAAGAAAAAGTATTCTTATTAATTTATTTCTATAGGATTGTTAACATTTTGCAGTGTTTGGTAAATTTACAAAATATTGTTTTTCCGTGAGACAATGGTACTGACAACTAAATAGATCGAGAAACCATGAGACACGTATAGCTCATGTACAAAACCTGATGAAAAAGTCGTTTGAAAAGGTGAGAACTTGTATTTAAAATACATTGTTAGAATCTGTGGACTATAAATGAGTTTTATATTTTTTAACTGATTAGATCTTTTGAAATCAATAACTTTTTTTATAATGTTTAAACTTACGAACATCATAAAGTATTTTCTCTTGATGATACACAAACCGTACAGGGTCCGAATTTGGATCTTTTTAACACTAATACTCTAGAAAATAAAAGGGAATTCATATAAAAAACCGTCCGTAAATAGGTCGAACGTTAATAGTCCCCTGACGTGTATAATGTACACAACACGGCCCAATTCAATTTGGTATTGATGCAAAGTTCAGCGGGCAAGCGTGAATGGATATTGAATTCGAATACCGTTCATTTAATTATTAAATCGAAACGAACTGAACGAATATAAAATTGAAAAACGTTAGATCGATCTGCACATTAGTTTTTTGCTTTCGTTCTATCATTTTAATTAATCAAATGTTTCAGTAGATACCCACGAAAAGGTTGTAGGCGTTAAATGGCGGTGGTTAAATTTTGGCGTAGGCAGTACATTCATATATGCAACCGAAAGTCGACGTACCTATACATTATTCCATATTTTTTCAGTTCGTAGTGCTATAAGATTATGTTTTTTCGGGTTGTGAAACCTTTCCCATTTCCATAGGTGTCCATGGTGGTACGATAAATAGCGTTGATAGTGATAACGATAGCCTTGTGTCGATATTCCTGCTTTTGATTTTTTTTTGTCATATTATTATGATCGATATTTGCTTTAACTGTTTAACATATCACTTTCTAAAACAAATCGTGCTTGCCCAACAATACGAGCCGAAGGGCAGATGTGATTATCTACGCTCGATTGGATACCGGTTTATTTACCCGTAATTAAATTTGAACGGGCAAATCAGAATTACATATGCGGTGTAATTATATTGTGATTTGTGGCACAATGAATCAGAGATACCACAGGATGACGCAACAAGCCAAAAGAAATCACACAATGCTTTACATTTAGGGTTTTCATGTTTTCATTTTAAATTGCTATGATAAAATAAATACATTTCAAAAAATTATTAAAGCATTGTTACACTTTGCGTTCACTATCGATTTAAAAAATATTTACCATAAGTTCATGTCTGCTTTCATCGCATCTGGTCGTGTAATATAATTATTAAGTACACATAATTATGTGAGCAGATGGCCAAGCACGAGGCTTTCATTCCTCTTAGATGTAACTTCTTGCTTTATATGATATTATTTGTATTATTCTTATAATACTATTAACTAATAAGTATATAATATAAATATTACAGTCTATATTAGAATTGTACAGTGCATTTCTAAAGATTGTGTCTAGAATTAATTAAGTAACTCACAGTAGTATGACATCATCTCGTCAACGGACGTTTTGTTTCCAACTATATGTTGCATTTAAGATATTTTGAAAACAACTACAATAGAAACAACCCTTGTGAAGTACAACGAGAGAGTAGCTTATTATTTTCATGTAGAAGTCTTAATTAGTAGACTTTTGTCAGAACAAATTATTTCAAAAATTCATGTTGAAATATTAAACGATTATAACAATTCATTTGAGGTTAAGAATGTGATTGTGAGAGTTGAGAAGTTTTTATTTTAATAGGTATCTATTTTGAATATTTAATTTTTTTTTATTTACTTTATTTTATTTTTCTTTATTTTTTTTATATTATTTTTTTATGTCTTTGTAATTTTATAATCGCTTATAATCGGAATTTATGATGTTTTGCATGCTGTCGTCACATATAACTGTACTTGCACTAATTATACAATCTTATATAATTTGTCCTTAAGCAACATGTCAGTGTAAAACATGTTTGTGATCTAAATAAATAAATAAATAAAGACCGCGTTACGAAGCTAATTTAAGTTTGTGAAAAATTATACTGCAAGTAATAATAACCACACGTGCGGAAAAAATACACGTGCTCTTCCAATTAACTGTAAATTAGTGGAATTGTGAGTCCTAATTATTCACACTCGTAAATATTCTATTACCTATTGGATTTTCGGGGTTTTTCACTCATAGAATAAGATATTTAGATAGAAATTGATTACTAAGACGTGAATGCACGTGTTAATTATCTGACGAGTAAATCTTAGGTTCACATATATGGTTAGACGCGTTTATCATTCTACATGAAAAGTAGACGATTTCGTATTCAGAAGGATGGCTACATTTTAACTCAATTACACCTTAACACGCCCAACAAGCTCTCTCACTTCATTACCACACTCTGTATAATTCAATGAGTTAGTCAGCTATTTGAGACATATTATGTAACTTTCACAATCATCGTAGCTACAAAGAATTCACTATTCCGATTAGCGTTTAGGATCAATTGCCTAGATAAAGGCTATATTTCGTTAAGCGCCAGTGAGGTCTGAGTTTTAATTAGTTAACTCGTATACACCATATATTAATCTTGTTAATAACAATAATAAAAATCATCATCATTCTCATCGCCAGCCTCTTGATGTCCACTGCTGGACTAGGCCTTCCTTGATCGGCGCCTCTCCATCCGGTCCTGGGCCTTCTGAATCCAGCAGCTTCCCGCTGTGTTCTTCAGGTCACTTTTTAAATAGCATAATAATGTACATAATAGTTATAATTAAAGCAAACTTATTAATAGCAAGAGGTCAAATCGTTCACTTTTATTTGATTACTAGGCGGACTAAACCTAGACTATTAGGCAGAACGTGTACTGTAGTGACCAGATATTAAAATGTGAAAAGTGGGAGAAAAAATAATGATCGGTTTTAAGACCCTTTTTTCATTCCACTGTTGAAACACGGGTCAACTCTCAGAATGAGAGAATGAGAGAGTTAAGCCTATAGTATGCCACCCTGACCAAATATGTGTCGGTAGAATTCAAACAACTCAGAGAACACGTCTTTGTAAACTATAGGCGTACAGGTGTCCTCGCGATGTTTTCCTTTAGCTTTATAGCAAATTATATTTGATATTAAAACTTTATACTTCGGACTTCTGAAGTAAGAGGTTGAATGTTAGTACACTAGACTATCACTGCTTATGAAAAAATGTATACAATTTCATAAACCCAAATTAAATAATTTAACATTTACAATTCCATTAAGTACACTAATTGTAAGCAGAGAAGCTTCCTTTAATGAATGTATCGTGTTCCCATCCTATCTCGTTATCTAAGCTAACGCTGTGTTTAATTTCATTAAAGTCGGTTAAATAGTTCATCCGTGAAAACAAACAAACATACACTTTGATGTAACTACAACGTGAATTAGCTTAAGTAAATATATACATGACAACTTGATGTACTGATCCCATAATTCAAGTACTGCTTTATGTCAGTTGTTCGGAGCACCTATTCCCGGGTTCAATTACCATCGCGACAGGGTTTTAATTCTGTCGGGGGTGTAACTTTCGGTAATAGGTAAAAGGGATCTGCTCACATCTCAGTCCATCTGAGAATTACAACATGGCCTTCTGTTTAGACGCGTCACGGTTTATGTGCGAAGTTCCTTCATATCATTAAGAATATAAGTTCGCCCTTCAGACCCTGCTTAGGGTGGTGGCACATGAACGATTTTTAAGCCATTAGATAATTTCTTACTCGGATTTTATAATGCTCGTAAAATTTTTTAGTAACACATTGATTCACGGTTTGTTACATGTTGGATAGTTATATATATAAACGGTATTGATGATATATTATATTAAAGTTGTCAACTGCTTGTAAAAACGTTTCGTTACACACTATGGCACGTAACTGTGAAATCTAGAACATTCCCATAACATTCTTGTAGATATAATATCAGCTTATGGAATTTTAATAACCTAACGCTAAATATCCATTGTGTAACATACAATGAATACAGTCTGACCGCTGACCACTGTAATACTTGAAGTTCTGCGTCGCTCGACTAGGTTTAATTTATTAAACACGACTTGTACTTCTGTAGAATTACTTCAGAAACTTATTCCACATCTGTGTGACGTAAATACGTAATAATATGTACCCTTTGTCTTTAGTGTGCTGTATCCCCGAGCAGGCATCTACACAGAGTGAAAGTTTGCAAAATTTATGAAGTCGTAAAACGTAGTCGGGCGGCTAACAGTTTTCAACCTCTGACCGTAGCCAACATATAGACTTTAAAAGGCGCCAAATTAATATATTATGTAGGACCCTGCAGTGTGATTCAATTCGCCTGATGATGTCTACTTCAAAGAGTTTTGCGGGTTCATACAGGAGACTCGCTCGACGTACACTGAATAGGAACTTACTGGAGAATCGAGTAAGTGTAAATTTTAGTTTTTTTAAAGGATTTACTAGTTAAAAATAGTTTAGTTTTTGTATTACAAGATTAGTATTACAAGAAATATATCTTTGTATCGTTCTAAGAATTGCATAATTCTTGGTATAATTTATTATTTGTATAAATCTTGCACTATATTTCCATTGAAGCTGATATTCCACCTAAAACAGAGTTTTAAGCACAAAGAGTCAAGGACATCACTGATGAAGAGAAGTATATGAAAAGTCTCTTCCCATCGGAAATCAGTGTAAGCATTTTGGGAAAGAAATTAAATAAGTAACCTACAAGAGACCCGTCGATAGTATTACAACATCTTCAAGTACCAAGAATCT
>DWME01008654.1:0-11534 GCA_018244795.1 Parelbella ahira ahira
ATCATATCTTTAAATTATTCTTTGATCTGGCCTATGAAATTCTAATAACTCAATGGTCTCCTATTGTAATGAGAAGAAGAGAAGAAGAAGTCTGCTGCTGGACATTGGCCTTCTCCAATGACCGCCATCGCGCCCTGTCGTCGGCTTGCGTGGAGGTACTTGTGCACTTCAGGGAGACGAGCATGACAACGGATTATTATCGGTTAGTTTAACAATTGAGTGTCTTGCTTGTCTAGTTATTACACGTGAATGCTGATGAATACGTCCTGGGTTCCATACCCGGGTCGGGCGAATCATTATTGGTTTTTTTTATCTTGAAATTCCCAGTAGTACCTAGGAGTCTGGTTAGTGCTTGATGTATGGCAGTAGGCTTCCCTCCCATTCCCTCCCTCCTATTTGAAGGTGGGACGTACAACGTAACAGGTAAAACACGTGGGAGTTCTACATTCCTCTGCCCACTCCTTCGGGAAAATGTGGGCGTAATATTATGTTGCTTTACATAACAACAATGAATGAAATCTTCGAATCGCTGATAAAAAATGTACTGTTAATCTAACTAATAACCTCGGATATTTTCGTTATGGTCCGAGAAAGTCTTAGATAATTATGCGAAGTCTAAGCTAATCTGTTTTTTGCTCGAACAGGAAAGTTATCAGTGATTTTTATAACTCGTTTCAAAGTTTATTTCCATCCAAAGTTGTTTATAGGTTTTTCGTATATGATTAACGGACTCGACCACGCTCTTCTACTACGTTGTGATAAAATATAAAAAAAATGTGGATTAATTTTGTGAAGAAACCTCTACAACAAAGCCTGACATAAAAGCTTCCTTTTAATATGTAAGATACTTACCTCTTCCACGAAGCCCCACTTTATGAAGTGCAATAAAATGCAGCGTAGTACAATGAATGGGGGGATAATGAATTAAAACTATTTAATACTCAATAATTAATGAAAGAAATGTGCGTGTATGTAAATTCTAAATTCAAATAAAAAAAATTTGAGTTGTGATCTTATTTATTTGTACTGCACGTGAACTGGTACTCATTTATTGATTGCTCGATTAATGTATCACGAACACTGTTTACAAATAACGATATTATTGTTTATTTGCTAACAGATTCTTGTTCTCAATCATCCATTGTGTAACGGTACGTGTGTTTTTATTTCATTTAAAATACACAGTTAATCAGACAACAAATTTTTACGTCTCTTGTAATAAAAATACCTACTAATAATAAGAGTACAGTAAAGGTAAGAAATAACGAGGGAAAATGAGAGAAACGACGTATATCTATTCAACCTTTTTTGTTACAAAAAATATATCTTACATGTCTAACAGCTTTTTGAAAACTGTAGATATAAATGTACTTAAATAAACTGAAATGACATCTTTTAACTTGGTGGAGTGGAAGTTTACAATACCCATTATTAATTCTCAATTACTATTTAGGAAATTAATGAAAAAAGAACTATTGAAAAAAATTAAAAAAGATTACTATCTCGTACAGGCTATCTCCCAAAACGCACTTGGCCAGCGTGGCAGATTATAACCTTAACAGTCTTTATTTTTTTAATAGATCCGTATCCGACTGTGGAACAATGAAACGGATTAACGATTATAATTATAATGATCATGATTAATATTATAATGATTATAATGATGATTATGATTAAAATTAATGAATTATGACTATAATATAATAAATTTAAGAAAATCCGACAGTAGCCGGCCCGGGATTCGAAATTAAAGCGTTAAATAAATACATAAACTAGGGAGTTCACGGTATCACGAAAAGAAATTTTTAAACAGTGTTGAAAGCACGCTTCATTAATGGATGAACAGGACCTTGGCTTAAAAACGTAATTAGCAATTCTTACGATATTGCAATAAAACTATCTTGTCAGCTGTAAATCAGTGCAATATGAAATTTAAAGTAATCGTTGGGTAAATGAGAATGTGAACACGTGAACTGTCCACGGACATTTCATAAAATAACTTATAACATCCGAATGTACCAATCAAACCTGAATGTGATGTTATGAAACGTATGAATGTAGCGAAAGTTGTGATATACCGCCCAAATGGACACTATTACCCCAGAAACACGAAATTACCCTTTAATAACTTAATCTTTTTTGTTTTGAAGTCATCACTGACGGTGTAATTGATATTCGCATTAGGTTTTTCATGGCGACTGATGTTAATAAGTTAACTTAGCGTAATAACTGTTTGTGTTTGCACATGAAACATATCACCAACATAATTGCATACAAATGAATACCTTTATAATAATTAGGAAATGTTAAAGGAACCGTACCTACCATGCTTTGGTTTCACATACTCATAGTCATATATCGGAAAGTGACGAATTATGGAAATAATCTACCACATTAGTCATGTTTCGATTGGCAAATTATACGTCTTCTGATTCTAATTCTGAGAGGAGTCTCGTGTCCAACAGTGGAACGATGGAAAAAAGGTCGATGATGTCAATAATATCAAGTGTTATCATGAAATAAACACACAACGGAATGATAAAAAATAGGATTGATGATGATAACAATTGTATCAAGAGTGATCATATCATAATATAATAAATGAAAAATTACAATTATTTGCATTATGGGCAAGTGAATGCCCTTCTATCGAGCATTTTACTTTCGTCGTCACGAAGGTATGACACCGAATTTTTTCTAACTCCAACTTTTATAACAATAACGTACAAATTTTAGCTTTTTGGGTTACAACCGCGACATTGGGTAAATAACAGTGATGGCCATAATGACTGAATCAGTTGGTACTTGATGGATAGCGAGATCCAACGTTCCGGAAAGTTATCAGAGCGTCCCGCGGCGCCTAATGACAGTGGCGACGTGATCGAGTCGCCGGAGACATCGCTTTGATACACCAGATAACGTAGATACTTTCTACTATCATCTTTAAAAACAGCCAGTACCTTTATAAACATAACATCACGCCTGTATTTTCTGTAAGTGGTAGACAGAGAAGTGTAGTAGGTACCTACTTCTTGCCACTTTTCATCACTTATGTCATGCGTCCACTCGAATCGAAGGTTAAAGGTACCGTTATTAAAATATTTTATAACTCCTTTTATCAATGTTATAAAAATGAAAGTATATAAAACAAAACATTGAATATACGTAGTAAATCGATAAATTCTAAATTCAAAAGCGAACATGTAATTTTTAAATAAACAAATAACGAAAGGATGCGTTAGAGCTAAAGTTTAAGACATAAATTGAATAATCTGTAATATTCTAGAATTTTTATTGTGATTGATCCATTAAATGACTATGATTGATGAGTAAAAAAAGTTGGCATTCTTAACAACATAATATTTCGCTGCGACGGAAAACTATAATTTACATATTTATAAATTTAATTTGACGCATACAAATAAATACATTGTTGTTCTGAAACTACAATATAACAATGAACTTGGATACCCGTATACATAAATGGTTAAGTTACAAAATGAAACCATGTACTTCCAACAACTAGACGAACTAACGGACACGAATATTGATTATCTTTTACAAACAGTAACATTAATTACACGTGATGGCGTTTCAAAACTTTATCGGCACTCAGAAGCTTTAAAGAGTAATATTCACTAAATCATGTAATTACAATTAACAGTAGTGCTTATACCAACATAATGGTTAGTATTTATTCAACATGTGCATGTGTACGGCCAGCAGACACATGTAAACGGAACAGCCGCATCAAGGCTATCACTTTATCCGATCGTTTTGAGCTTTTATGTTACACGAACGATAAAACGTTAATGTGATGCTTTCTCGTGTGCTTTAAATGTTTAAAGCTTATATTTTGCGTTCATTTATTGATTTGGTGCATTGGATAAACTATAGTGTTATGATATCGTCATCCTGGGTACCTTAAGGGGTAAGTAAAGAGCATTGAGTGAAAAATATCTTGATTCTTACAGATCTGACGCGCTTCTGCTACGTTCAGCACTCTCTACATTCGCACGACGGTTTTGATTCTCACATCAGTCAGTATCTGACCTATATGGCCCAGGCACGTGTATCATGGTCTTGATTTGCACTTGCATCCTTCGATACTAGGCTTTCCACAAAGCTTACTGACTTACCATTTTAAGCTCGAATATAACTAATTCTAATAGAGCATAGCTCTACTGGTCAGTATCCCGTTTCCAGCCGTTCTGGATACAGATCTAACATACATCCATTATAAACACATTTATCAATCAAACAAAGGAAATATTTGTATTGTTTGTTATTCGTTTTAAAGTAGGTACATTTTCTTTTATCTCCGTCTCCCCTTTCTATCTAGTCATTACGATCGATGATTTACAAATTTAAATCTTGCGGTCATTTCTCGATGGTTATTCATTATTTTTACGGTCGGCAACCCCGGTGCAAGTTGAGGGAGAATTATATAAAAACTTGTATAACATTTTTCTATCTGTAGCATCAATGATGCATAACTAATATCGTATAACGTACGTACTCATGTTTTTTTACATAGTAAGTTATGTTTAATGTAATATAAAGTTTATTCACACATATTTGTTACGTATGAAGAATGTTTTGTTATACAGTAAGTTATGTTTAATGTAATATAAAGATTCTTCATACGTATTTAACCAAACTTATCGACATAGCCCTTAGGATAAGCAAGCTGAAGTGGCAGTGGGCTGGTCACATCTGTAGCAGAACCGATAGCCCTTAGAGCAGACGTGTACTGGAGTGGAGACCGCGACTTGGCAAACGTAACGTAGGACGCCCTCCAGCCAGGTTGGATGCGAAGAGCTGAAGATCGAGCTCAGTGGCGTGCCATTGGAGAGGCCTATGTCCAGCAGTGAACGGGAGTAGGCTGATAATTATGATTATGACGATACGTATTTGTTTCTTCTGTCGGATGGAATTTTTTTTATTGTTACTTTTTATTGTGTTAATATTGTTAAACATGAGTGCCTTGATAATTCTAGCTGATCGTCGGTGTTTAAGAACTTAAGATTTGGCACTTCATGCTTTGCTGCATTCAATAAATAGTTTAATTAATTCAAACACTTTTGTCTGTTCTACAAACATAAACAATTAAGGAAATCGTTGACAACACCACGTATTAATTTTTACTCATAAATCTTGGCTTGTCTTTACGAGAAAAGATTTATTATCATATGCTTATATTACAAAAGTTTTCGAGTTAAGCAGATAAATCGAACACAGATTTATCTGCTGATTAATTATAATAGGGCATGGGAAATTTAATATCTATAGGCTGTAAATTACGGTAATTTAGAACATGCCGCCACATTTAAATCAATATCTAACAATAGAAAAGCTGCAATAAATGGATATAAGTAACAGTCGTAATAAATATAGGTATTTATGTTTTATTTTAAAATAAAGTAACATCAGAACATCGCGTCTATAGTCCCCGAAAGGGTAGGCAGAGGAGTGTAGTACTCTTCCACGTTCCACTAGTTACGTTTACGTCCCACTATGAAACAAGTGGTGAACATATTCCCATACACCTGGCTCGGATAAAGACTTCGAGCCTCTACTAGAAATTTCTGCTATTGAAAAACAATACCGTATTACATGTCTTCATAGAATTAGTCATAGATAACTTGCTAGTCATGAGAGTTACATTTAGAACCTGTAGTGTTATAGTCTTCGTCTGCACACTCTCATACCGGAATTACAGTTCAGGGACTGGAATAGGTTATGGGTTTCCACCTTTAAGAAACAGATTAAAATTTGTCGAGTCTATCCAATATCTATCTTTTCGTTGTCTTATCGTTGTCTTAGTCTTAAGTTAGGTAGTAAAGAAATAAATAAATAAATAATCTATATTTCTAGCTTTTTTATAATCTTATTCTTAGTTTTCTCTTATTTTATCTTATTACATAGACTTTTGAATAGGTACTAATATCTGAACAATAATAGATACGTAAAGATAAATGTTTGTAACTACTTTTAAAAATATTGAACGCACAGAAGTGGGTATAATTTGTCATACTTAATGTTTAAAAGCTTTGCTTTGACTATTGTTCAGCCTACTAATAGATTAATTAACAATATATCTTTGTTATTTCACAAAACAAAACAATCCCATCTTGTAATTGCAATAAAATTTAATTAAGAGAAATCAAACTTTTACTGCTTACCATTAAGAAATATTCACTTTATATAGTTACAAATATAGGTGTGTTTATCAATATGTATGTTAATTCATTTCTAATGTTCGCGCAGTTCGCGCCATCGCTATGCCAAAGGTAACTCATAGTGCAATTTGTCAAGACAACGGATAAATTATATATATGTATCTACTTTCTCATTTAATGGATATCGTATTTTATATCGAAGCAATTATAGAATTGGTAAGTGAAATGTCAGTGAAATATAAGTGATAAATAGATAAATGTTCTTTTTATTAATGGTCCTATTAATATGTTATATAGGATTGGACTAACAGTCACTATCTGTCTTGATCCTGCAGTTCTATTTGCGGTACGATAACAGATGTCCACGGGCAGTAGCTGGCATTTAAAACTACTGCCTACTCGATTGATCTTTACTAAAAGTATGTAATAAGTAGGTACTTTTACAATTTTGATATCTCATACTGAGCAAAGGTATCAAGGAATTTCTACTCCATTCAGTAGTGTGCGTAGCATTAGAGACCCAAGGCGCCAATGCTTTATTTACCATTATCTTGAAAGTACAGGGGTTTTGGGGCGGTGAAGCACTGATCGGATTGGAACAGATAAATATTGCTCCATCGCTCTTAAGCTGTGTGACCACTTGATAATACAATTCTGATATCTTGAGAACATTTCATAAAATATCGGGTACTATTGGATTTCTATAATTACAATATAATGACTTGAAGTCTGAATGTGTGCCCGGTGTACGGCAATAGGCTCACCACCTATTCCATGACACATAAACGGAACTAGTGAAATGTGGGAGTGTACTACACTCCTCTGCCCACTTCTTCGAGGATTACAGGGGTGATGTTACGTTTACAATAATAATAAACACTTCTTATGCTCTGTCTAATGGGAATAAGTCTACAGACGATAACAAAAATTGTAAAAATTACATGAAAATAAATTAGGCACATTACTTGCACATTGTAAAAACATCATGATTACAGAACTGACGTGTGTCGTGTCGCCGCATGTAAACGCTTTACAAGTTGCCTACTTAAAAAACAAACATTTACCTAATTGATGCAACCTTACAAATGTTTCATGAATTCATAAATTTTTTTCTACGGCACATTTCTTAAGAAAGCGATTTACGAATGATTAAGTATCATTGAATAAATTAGAAAAGTCATTTCCATCTTTTAACTTAATCCCGTTGACGATTCTATTTATTATAACTCGATTATTTTATGTTTGGTTAATAAAATTAAATTGACGAATACCTTAGACAAACAGGCCAGGCACCTGGAAAAAGTATAATATGAAGAGAGTGATAAATGTAATAGAAGCACATTATTATATAAATTATTGGCGCCCTGTCTACTCCGTAGGGCACCAGGCGTGACAATTTAATTATAATAAAATTAAAACTTCATTATTATAACAACACCTTCATATTCTACATCTTGTATTCAACTTTGTAGATACCTATACAACTTCATAAGACCTCCGTTGACGAATACATTATTAACACTTTAATAAAGCTCTAAATAATAATATATTAATAGTTTGTCTGTATTCAAATCGTCTTTTATTTATTAAAAATAAATCACATTTAGATTTCAACTAATTTCCACTGTTACACGACCAATAGGTACTCACCTTTTACCTTACTACGTGTTAAAACCTTAAAATGTAACTTCCTTTTCCATGTTTTGTCAAATCCCTTTTAATTACCTTCTTTTCATTAAGTATCTTTGCCTTGTTTCAAGTTGAAACGTTCGTGTACACATATTTCAGGCAAGTTAAAGAGAAACTGAACATAATAATTACTTTATTGAATGATAATAATCTTTAATAACTATAAATAATTAAGGATGTTTTAATCTGTTGCCTAATTATTATCTTTGTTATTACATTTCGACGGAATTAGTTTTGATTATAAGTTTGAAGCCCTGATGCGTTGTATGATCGAAAACAATACGCCATGTTTAATTATCGTAAATATGTTTGGAAGATAATACATGTGATTCAAGGGAAAGCGATTGTCAGTTAAATTCAAATATATAACTGTTTAATTAGTAACATATAAATAACACGACTTTTTGAAATTAAATTTTAATACGAAACCTACGCTCTATACTACTCTTTGACAGAGCTTAAGTTAAGTTATGCAGTAAATAAATATATAAATATTAAATATGAATAAGTAATAACGCTATTATTGTTGCAATTATTATTCCTGAGAAGGTTATTCCTAAGTGTTACATTTGTTTTTTCTTTTCAATCTTCAATAAATTCAATAACAAAAATCGACTTTCATAGAAAGTAAACTTTAGTATTAAACTCTAATAGGTACTTATAGACAATATTTAAAATATTGCAAAATAAGTACCCACTTCGTACAAACAATAACAGCATGTGTAGACTTTAATAATTTTGACACTTCATTTAAGTTTTTTTCATAAATTCATAAATCAAATACAACCAGTAGATAAGCTATTACATATTATGTCACAATAAGCCTATTGTCTATCAATATCGTGGCATAGTGAATAGTAGACATGATTATGTCTACGAGACATCTCATAAAAAATTATCTCCAAGCCCGCTGATGTTTTACCGCTATTATTAACATCACTAAATTAATCTTTTATAAATCTGCCATGAATATTTAATATTGAAGAGACAGCTGTTCATTTTTAGGTACAGTTCTCAGTGGGATGATGCTAATAGGTGATTTATCAGTCAAACAGTTGTAACTACGTTCCGAATACATGGATATAGAATTTTAGAAGATTCACATGTTATTTTTTTTCTCTCCAACAGACAACCAATTACGTTTGCACGAAGACCGGTCTGATTTTAATATTTAAAGCAACGCTAAGCGGGTATCATCACAAAATTTCCAACTTTCTAAATCGAATATCGTGACCGAACCATGCTAAACAGTTTGGTGATGTGTTTTCAATTTCGATATGTGTTATCTTTATTCGTGACTAATGAGCTGAGGTATGCTCATTTTAAAGGTAGATAATAACTTGCGGAGATTTTCGGTGTCTGTGGTGCAGCAGTAAGGGATTTAGCGTCACATCACGTACAGCCTAACAATCGATAGCATTAAACAATAACTTTTCATGAATAAGTCTAAAAGTAAAGGGCGTACATCAGATGGTCCTTTTACGAACACATTACAATTGCTCGATCCCGGGTAAAACAGCTGTAGCAAAGTTTAATGTAGTACTTATAGTATTGCAATTCTATTATTGTGACATGTTATTAATAAAGTTATGAAGCTTTTTCTTCCAGTCAATTCTGAGTGAGTGATTAGAGTTCTAAGCAGAAAAGGTAAAAGTAAAATTGCTAAATAGAGTATTAGAATTTAAGTGTACGTAAGGTATTTAAATAGCAAATACGAAAGAAATTAAAAGTCAGCACACTTAATAAACCTTAAAGTTAGGTAATTGGTTTATTTATTTCACCCATACTTGAGAGTTGATTTCATGTAAATAAACAATCACAAATATATAAGTAAATAAACAGATGAATAGTAACTACTAGGTTTCAACAAATTTTACTGTTTTTTTATAAGCACTATGATAATTTTATGTAAGTACCGACTGTAAAAATAATTAATTAATTAAGAATATAATATATTCATAATAAGCGTTACTTACCAATCGCATACACATTTGCTAGCTTCGGCAATACAGATGAAAAATCACTTATACTACAACAATCACACAAGACTAACTACCAAAAATTTTAAATGTCTGTTAGTTTTGTCATAATAGTTTTACAGAAATAAAGTCTTTGAAGACCTTAAACATACAGCGTATTTAAGGTCAAAAGTTATTCTTGTCAGTTAAAGAGCTTTTTAAAAACAAAACCTAGGGAAGTACGTAATTAAAGACCGCGTCAATTATGGCGGGAAAATTTGACAATACTTATGCGGTTTAAAAACATTGTGCATTAATGAAGTTAGTTGCACATATTCGCGTCCGTCTTTCGCACTGGTGCAATAATTTGCGACGTGCGCAATGTTTGATGCGCGTGCGACGTATGACGAAGATGCGCACAATCGCGTGCGCTCTGGATAAAGTTGTATGCACATGGATTCCTCAGCACCTACATGCAGGTTTTTTTGCCGAGAAATTAACCTATAGCGTGTATCATGTTATTATTGTTATATCGTCACGCCAGGTCGGCGTCAAGATACTCAAGATAAGCAAAAGCAAAAGCAAAGAATGCGAAATATTTTTTCTCCTTAAAGATCTGACATGCTTTTCCACATTTTATTATTATATATATTCAAATATCCTGCATATTACATAGTAAAGTAGAGTTAGAATGACATTTATGCTTGTTATATATAGGCACATGTAATAAAACTGTTATATATAGTTTCTCTGAATTTATTTTCCTTTAAATTACACATATAGGTATACGGTCTAAATATTTTTAGCGCAAATGATAGTGTAATCCATATCATCAATAAAGTAGGTAGGTACATGGATTCAAATATTATGATAAATTGCTTAAATTAAAACCGGCGCACGCTTATGAATAGAGTAATGAATGTAACAGAAGCACTGATATATTTGGAAATAGATGTTCTCTGCCAACCCCGGAAGGCACCGAGTGTGGCAATATAATAATAGTAATACTTTATTATTGTTAACAATTATACTTATCAAAAATAAACCAGCCCCCACACTTATAAAGCAAAAGGAAAAAATTATACATAACATAAAAGCAAGTGTTACACATAACGTAATATAGGTTTTACTTGTTTTATATGGTAGTCTTTAGTTTTATTTGCTAGGTTGTAGTTTTTTCGCTACGTTCTAAATAAAGAACTGGTTAAGTACTCGATGTGAACGTACCCTAAAAATGACTGAAACGATTCGCGTGCCTGTCATGTTACTATTATAGTGTTTTACGAAAGTTAACCATTTTTTACACGGAGTTGAGAAGTCTAATTGCTGATGATGATGCGCGGTCATCATAACGGTGATCGCAGTTGCACCGCGATACGATTTGTTACGTATTGTTCCAATCGGTCGTGATGTAACGCGAATCTAACAATGATATAGTAATAGTTATATGACGAATTTTATCGCCTCCTGCGTACGATATTTCTTTCCGTAGTTTACTTGGAACTTAAACCGTTATATTTTTGTTAAATATACAGGAACCGTTTTAAAGAAAGGGTTAGGAAAAGAATCGATTAAAAATACAACGAAAAAAGTTAAGAAACTTAATCGTATTAATTATAAATCGTATTAATGGGGTGCATGAAAGGAGCCTCCCCGAGCGACGTACCTACTGAGATTGTACGTCTGGCGCACCCCGGGCAACGAT
>DWME01008655.1:0-11533 GCA_018244795.1 Parelbella ahira ahira
GGCCTTAACCCTCTCAATATGAGAGGAGACCCATATTCCAACAGTGGAATGACTATGGGTCGATTATTATTATTATCTGTTTGGACTTTTAGTAAAGCTCGATATTTCTCAGGTCGTCCCTCGCCGGCCCTCGGCAAGGTAACGCACGCGTGTAGCCGGTGTACGTTTATTAATTACGTATGATACGGGTGCGGCGTGACGAGGGTGTGAGACATTTTTACTGTTTGCCGGAATTAATTAAAAAGATCGTATCGGTTAGGTGCGCCTGCCCGCCCCAGATAAGCAAACAAGGCGTGATAACGCGCGAAGAATTGTTTATTGTGGTGCTGGGATGGATGGAAAGGAAAATGCTATGTAATGAACGTTTTTGTTTAGCACAGTATTGGGTTGACTTATTACTTGTACTGGTATTTGTTACTGGTAGTTATACGACATAATGATTCTTATAGTTTGTGCGTTAAATTACTACTTGTCTGACATATTGCTACCTCAACGACAGCTAGACAAATATTCGTATTGCTGTACATCGGATATTCGTTACTCGTTTATTACTGAATGCCTTCACAATTAAGCATTTATTATGACTGTTAACGATTTCTAGAAATATGTTCCAGAATGATGTGACATGTAACTACAATCCCTTAAAGTTGGAATAGGACAGTTTGAAACCTGGAGCATACACTCCCTAAGCCGTATTCTAGTAGTACCTATCAAATAATCCTAGTAAACAATAACAGATTCTATAGAATTTTTTTTTATGTGTCAATCAATTTTACACAAAAACACAGTTTAAGAATAAGTTCAGAAACCAAAAAATAGGTTACTCCCATGCTACTCCCATGTTACTGGCTATGCTGTACTATACGTATTAGACTTAAACTAAAACTCGAGGTAACATATGATTTTGCAGATGATGAACTGTAATCAATCAAAAATATTGCAAAAAACGAACAAATGTAACTATGCCAAAAGCAAGCTAATAAATTATTAAGATTCCTCAAATAACAAAGAGCCTAAAAAGTAAAAAAGTATTTAATTACGAAGATGTGGCGGTAATTTGGCGAATTACAAGGCGATTCCCGGCAGAGGGCGTCGCGATAGACGGCTGTAATATCCGGAGCAACAGGCAATAGAATCTCTGCCAAACTAAAAAGCAACTTAAATAAACGGGAGAAAGTTGAAAGTAAACTGCCGAAAACACTACAAGCTACGAAATATTCAACATTACGAATTGAACTTTGGCGAGTTGACAATACGGTTAAAATTTAATTGGTAAGTACTACAGAAGCGTGGTAATTTGTGGATAAATATATTTTTATTTGCATGTACTGTGGGCTGTTGATAAAGGAGTTGAAACATCACAGTTCGTAGTGAGATCCTGAAATATCACCGAGCCGTACGTCGGTACCCCCGTTCTGTATTATGTGCGACTGTTTAAAGTGCAGATAAGAGAAACTTTCATTTATATCAAACACTTCATTTCTACGTAAAAGCAAAATTTTCTGCACTGAATCGTCATCTCCTGGTTGCGAAATACATATGTATATGTACCTCATAATGAAATCTTTTGAGTGCAAGCTTAAGGTTAACCCAGAAAGCTGATTTTAATAAATTTTGGCTGTTCAGAAATTGCAACATTAAAATCTGAAGATTGCGTTTCTACTTCTAGCACGAAAATAGAGCTGGGGGCGCGAATTAGAGAATGTGACTTTGGTTCAATGCTAATAAATAAAAAAAAATTGACTTAGCACGATTGGATCATAAAGGCTTTTTCTGGGCAAATAAAACTATCTGATAACCCAACTATCCGTCTATTAGACTTCAAAGCCAATTTATTGCAAGGATTGATAACGACTTTCTTGTCTATCTATATTCTTATTTCACTATCTAATAAATTAAAGTCATTGCCTTGAAGAAAACGTATCAAGAAAATTTGACAGATTTCCTCCTAAATTAAATAACTTATTATGAAAATGATGTAGAGAGGAGTTTTTAATATAACTGAAGCAAAACTAATAAAAAACTAAGTTAGTACTCCAACTTTAAAATTTTCACCGACGCGTTGATACTACCCTGATATAATTTTGATTACGGTCACTTGATATCATATTATATAAATAAATACCTTAAAATAATTATACTTCCTAAAATTTTAATTTCAAAATAGTATCACTTTTAGTGTCAGAAGTACCATCAACTTAAACGAACAAGTTGAAGTAAAGCGTATAAGATCACAGCCTACCAGGTCGGAATTCAGATAAGATTGCACATAAAGATCCTCATAGGTGGCTAGAAAAATTCCCGGTTCGTGTATAGCACTCGTTTCATCGGGCTCACCTAACCGAAAATATTAAAGGCTGGCGATAAGCCTGATCGGCCGATACAGCCGCGGCTATTCACAATCCAGTCCACTGATTTTAAAAACACCCCTATTCAGTGAAGGTGGCAGATAGCGGTTATCACATCACGCGCAATTTGGCGCACTCGCCTCGAGCCGTTCGAACTAACGAGCGAATCTACATCACTGATAAACGTTTTGTGGCGTTTATGAAGCGACGCCCGCCACAGAATAAGTGTGTTTTGCGTTTTTTCTCCAACTCTAATTGACTTTTGTCGCGTTTGGACGCCGCGATAGAGGTATCGGGGTAATTGCGCTACAGATAATGCTAATTTCCAGGGATGAGGAATGATGGACGTTTTTGGGTAATGTCGCAAAGTTCTGTGTTTAATATTCGTGTTCTTCAAAATATAGCACTTTTCGTTGAGAAAAAATTATTGACGAACTATTCATAGAAGTGATAATGACATTTTATTCTGTCTTCAATTACAAAACCTATGATCGCTTCTGTTTTACCTTGAAGGAATAGTTAGATGAGTGTGTACAACTCTCACGTTTCTCCTGTTTCGTGGCAACGTATAATGTGGAGATACTGCGCATTTCTGACTACACATTTAAATAAATATTTAGACAAAGAATTGGAACATATGTTTTTTCCACTTCAGTTTATTGCACAGGTTGTTGGAACTCATGAAAATCTGCCAACAAGTGAAATCAATGACTGCGCTCAATCTTTACCTGCTAAAAATTTATGTGACGCTCACCCGAATCATGTCTTTCCGTGCTATTGGCGTAAATTCGATAATACGACGAACATTTTGAAATTTCGATACAGGTTTACGATGCTACTACTTACTAGCCATATTGAAATATTTTTTGTGTGAAGTTCCAAATGAAATTGACATTATGGATATGTGCCCTCAATCCAAACAGGACTACATGAATAAGACTATTAGGATCAGTTACTCCAGTTAGTACTAATTAATAATGAGAAATGATACTATCCGACAGAGAACCAAAGTCACTGAAATAGCTCTAAAGATTAGCTCACTGAAGTGGCAATGGGCAGGGCATATCTGCCGAAGAACCAACAACTTGTGGAGTAGGCGAGTTCTGGAGTGGAGACCGCGGCTCGGCAAACGTAGTGTAGGACACCCTCCAGCCTAGATGACGGACAGGGTTAACGATCTGCGAAAGGCTGCAGGTAGATGATGGATGCGACAAACCAAGGACAAGGCGCGATGGCGCTCATTGATGAAGGCCTATGACCGGCAGCGGACTGAGATAGGTTGATAATAATGATAATGATGAATAATAAGGCTAATGATCGGTAATCATTAATAAATTGGGAACAGGGCTGTTAGTGTACAGCGTTATTTAGCAACCGTCCTAGTTGAAGTCACAGATGCATTGCTACAATGTAAGACTGGGATTGCCGACTTTAGTAATCACGCGGATCTGGCCACACACATTGAGCCCAAACACAAATTGTTTTAACGACAATCGTCCCGCGGTAAAACCGTATACATATCGTGCCTGTAAATGGAAACAGATATCGCCTAGCTTGTTATTGAAAGATAAACCTTCGATAACGAGCCTTAGACTTGCCCTCCAAAACGGAAATACTCATGGTAAATGCCATTAAGGGCTAGCATTGAAAAGACGCTTACGGACCACATTTTATATTGAGTATTGTTTTATATGTGTATTATTTTCTATGTGCAATCGACACTGACCTACTAGGTTATTGATTCATCTACGCATTGTCTTTAAAGACTTCAATACTCAATGCTAACAAGGAATCTTATAATAAAAATTTCGATTTTCAACATTCACAGCTTAGGAAAGGGATGATGTTACATATTTCTCATATAAAAAACCATATAGAATCTTCATCAATTGGTTTGACGCGCACCAAAACATCTTTTCGGCAAAATAACCGAACGCGGTCCCTCCCAGGTATCGGAGATAACGTCACCGCGTGATCAATCTGGGCCCCTTTTCACTGCTAATCTCGTATAAAATATTACGCGTGCCAGCCGCCGATAGCCGACCGAGAACCATGAAGAAAATTGTTTCTTATGAGAGCGCTGAATGAACGAGCGGTGAAAGAGTGAGCTACTCGGGTGTATGTTAAAATGTGGAGAGCACATTGAGAGGGCGCATCGAGCTACTTGTATGTCAAAGTATATAATGCCACTCATTAAAGCCGACTCAAGCTCTATTATATGGATTGGGTTCAATGTCATGAAAGTTTTGATGTAGCATTTATTTCGTTTCGTTAACGAATGTGTAAATTTAGATAAATGTGTGAAAATAGCTAAATAACAACTTGTATCAGACATCTAACATCCTATGCAATCTTTTACACATGACATAGGAATAAAAATAAATCTTATGACTGCCTCGTTGGTCGAGTGATGGCAAGCGCGACTGCTGATCGGGAGGTCCTAGGTTCAAATCTCGGGTCGGGTGCTATTAGATTTTTCTGATTTGGAATTTCTAGTCGTGACTCCGAGTCTGAATCAGTGCCGGTGTATGGCAATAGGCTCACCACCTATTCCATGGGACTTAAACGTAATTGGTGAAACGTGGGAATGTACTACATTTCTCTCCCTACCTACCTACCTACTTTTTTTATATATCTTATATGGAAGAGTGAAAAAGCATGTAACGAATACATAATATTGATCGCGAATCATAGCAAAATCCTCCTGAATTGCGTAAAATTTAGTATTTTCCATAGTAATAATGTGATATAATTATTTGGAATCCAAAGCAAATCTACTTTTATTAATTTTATTTTATGTTTATTAATTAACTGATTAATGATAATTGATTTAATATCGAATATATTCACAAAGGGTCCTCCAAACCTTGGCATTAAACTTTCACCTCCAAGCTTCGTAGCTCGCTGGAGGAAAGGATAAATTATTTAGGATGATCCGCGCGATACTGAATCGGAACAAAGGCGCGAACTGCTATCGCCGCTCGCAGGCCGCGACGTCTGCGGTTCCATTGTTACACCATACGTTAACTATGTCTCTATGTTTGTTTCTAGGTATAATACTCCCTATGTCTATGTCTCAAGTGGATTATTATGCCTGGATGTGTCTCTGTTCTATCTCTGTTCAATCTATGTGTTCCTGTTCATGCCTCTACAGCTTTGTCTATGTCACTAAGACGATTATTATGTATCCATGTCTGTCTCTATGTTGGTCTCTATGTCTGTCACTATGCCTGTCTCTATGTCTGCCTCTATGTCTAGGTCTCTTTTTAGACGCGTTTTTCTACGTTAATTACTAGGTATATCTATTATGTCTGAGCTATATTCGCTAGCTATAATATTAGAATAGGATCTAAGTCACTATTTGTTAAACAAGCAATATTTTTACGAATTTAAATTATTTGCACAATATATTCTGTTCTGTTCTTAGGACAGAAGTAAAAAGAAAAGACAAAAAGATATACGTACCTACAATGAATATATGTACAAGATTTTACCTGCAGTTTCATAATAATCGTAATCATTCTATTACATTATATTGTTATGAATTATTGGTGTATAAAACGAGTAACATTTCATAGTTACCGTGGAAACGTTTCGACGCATTGGGGGTGATCAGAGCGTGAGGTAAATGAATCTATTATGAAAATGTAATAACAAGTATCTACCTGGCCACGTTACACTGTGATGGATCATCGAGTGTTTTGGGTTAACATAAGTATAAACGAAGTATACGGAACATAAGTCCAAATGAAAAATATAGAATATATGTATGTACAAACCATATATGTAAGCTCGAAGGAAGTAAACATTTTGGTGTGCCAAAGATTAAACAAAAATTGATTTAACATTGCATTTCTGCCTGAAACTAAAAAATCTAATCTTAGAAGAAATATTTTTACTATTTTTGATTAGAATAAAATAGTTTTATCGTTCGTTTGGCAAAGGATATATTACAGGTAGATTGAAACAGGCTAGAAAGTACTGAAAGATAAACTCCTTTTTACATTGAACAGAATACCTGCATCGTTCATTTCGGTGCCTGCATCACTACACAAATATTCTACATTTAAATATTGAAGCGTAACTGTCTCCGCTCCAACCTTGTTGCATTCGATGGAAACTCATGGAAAAACACTTTGTTGTGGTAAAACTTGAGACAGATAGCGGGATGTAAGGGATTTTTGATTTTTTCATGAAGAATATGGGATAGGTTCGAAACTAGTCCACCTTTAATAGAAGCATTGGCGAGTTAAACCGGTACATATTTAATCAGCTCAAATGTTTTGCAGCAAGCCGGTCGGGCACCTGCATCACGACGCGACATCAATGCTCGGGCGCTATCCGCGGTGAAATGGCGCGCACGGCTGATAGCGCTGTATCGGCACTCGCGCATCGCCATCGGGGTAATTGTGTGGCAACTGATAACCGCGTCGAGTTGTTCTTGCACGCTCTTGTAGTTCACTCGTGAACTTGTGAACTTGTTCCCGACTTTGGTAGAGCTATTAAAAATATTATAAGTAAGGGAATAACTAAAAAGTTAACGGGCGTGCTCTTGGAACGCTCCATGTGTAGCAGTAGTTTGGAATGGGCTGATGATGAGAAGCAAACAGTGATCATTTAGAGATTTCAATTCGGTTCTTCAATTACAGAGGTTTCGGTTTAATATCGCGACGCGCAACTCTTAAGAAAAAATGTGCGTTTTAATATTAAATATAACTTGCTGTAACGATTTACGAGAGCATGGAGAGGAAACCTGCACAATTTGAGTTCTCTACAATTCACTCAGTATAGCACTTTAAAACCTTAACACTTCTCTTGTTGTGAGGAAACCCACGTCCAACAGTGGAATGATAAATGAATTGATGATGATATTGATTCATTCCAATCCATTAAGATCTTTTCAACTCCATATATCTAAGTTTATAGGCACAGAGATCCATTTTTAATCTGAACAATTTCGTCATTGGATTTTAAGCACAACTTCACAATAGTTGTACTTAAAATCCAATTGCAGGCGATTTGCTAAGATAAGTACGTAGGAATATATCGTGATTTCATGCTTACCTATACCTTAAATCCTCAATTGAAATGCTGTATAAAATCGTTGTTAATACTTCATAAGGCAGCGTTGCGTGAGCTGCTGCTACCCTTGCACCATGTATGAGGCTTGACTCATATAGTTATAGTTAGCGCACCCCATTGGCGACTCACCTGAACATCGATATCGCCACACTCGACGCCAAGTAGGCTGTATCGTTGGGTTAATGGCGCGAAAACCGCTGATAACGACCCTCACTCAAATTTGTCATTAACAGTTAGCTACTACGCCTGCATATGATTTCGAATAGTTTTTTGCTTCTCTACATTTTTGCATATCCATGTGAAAACGTAACATCACGTCGGTAATCTCCGAAAGGGTAGTTAGGAAAGTTGTAGGTAACAATAATACTACACTCCCACGTTTTACCGCCTACGTTTATGCCCCATCGTAGAATAGGTGGTGAGTCTATTGCCATATATCAGGTCCAGATCCAGACTCTGTGCTACTGCTAGAAAATCTAACTTAGAAAAATCCAATAGTAGCTAACCGTGAATCGAACCCAGAAGTTATCAAGGAACAGTCGCAATTTCAATCATTCAATCGACGAGGCAGTCATTAACGAGGAATTTTTAAAACTTATTCACTAACACTCCTATAGCAAGAGGAGGTTATATAGAGTAAATCAGCCCTCATCCCCTTCACTTTAATACTTCTAGTATTTCAGAGTAGACGGCTTTAAGTATTTCGTACAGTACAGTAAACAGTAATTGTTATTTTTTATAAGTACCTTGTTGGAATTAACACAGTGTAAATCTGCCCTTAGTTGGTTCACTTAAATTAATCTATAAAGACAAAGGAACTCAGCGCCGAAGGCAGATCCATTAGATATAAAGTGTACTACACATACACATTTTATTTTACTAAAAATAACCTTCATTTGAGTCCAATAACACCCGTTCATAATTGTTATTCTCGCTAAATTGACCGATAATTCAAAATAAAAGTTGCTCCAATACATTCCAGAAACCATTAACAGTCCACAAAGTGTGGCAAAACTGGCAAAGTTGTCTACAGGCGGGTATCGAACGGCAACAAAGCCGACACCTCCGCCCTTATATTTATTGCAAATTATGGCCGCTATCCGCCCATCGCCAGCTCTCGATAATGGACTTCATACGAACGAAAGAGTCCATGGGATAAGATTTTAAACGTACATTTTGAACATTGTTATACAAACGAGTACATACAAACTTCAGAGCAGTAGTAAGTATAGCAGTAGCTTTTTTAATAGCGATAGGCTTGCGTTAGAATACAATTTGACCTGACGGTAAGCGAAATGTAGCCTAGGATATATGTATGTAATACGCTTAAAAAAGAGCTACCCCTTACATATCCTAAAGCTGAGGACACGTTTTCCCCGCAAGTAAAGTGGGCCAAGAAAAAAAAAACCATGATGTTCCATTCCAAATTAACAGAGCGAAAGTTATAGTAATTGTTAGTATAAATAATTTTTATAATATTTTTACGAGTCATACGCCAGTACAGTTTAAAAAGGAAACTTATCTAAAAAACTTACGTAGCCTTAAGTTTAATATTATTGTTATATCATCATTTATGTAATTGGGAACTTCCACACCCGACCTGTGTACTCGGCATTGGGGTGATGAGCTACAGCTCCTTGGGGGAGGCCTGTGTCCAGCGGTGCAGTTACATAGGGTGATGATGACAATAATTATGTCGTTTATCAACCGTCTAATTATAATAGTATATCCGGTTGCCATAGCAGACACAGGCTGCCATAGCTAAAGATGTTACATGATAGTCGTGTTTTCTCTTTGCTTGAACCTTAAAATACATTTCTTTACGTCGATTCTCAATATAATTTACCGGCGTATCCACTGCACTCCCCGGGCAGCCTACCTCACAGCTATTGACAGAGGCGGTATAACATTGATACGGACTGATTTATTCGCCATTACACTTATTCCAACCTTAACTGATCGGGCCGATATTAAAATTTTAAGTCCCGTAAAGAGTCGACCCGAAGAGATTATTGCTAATCGTGTCGAGATATTGATACCGATGACATTGTTTTAATCTATGTACCTAATGGTTTTTTTTTTAATAATGGAATTCGTGGTATTGGAGAGTACTATGTGAAGCAGCGGGCGGAAACAGCCTAATGACGATAAAGGATGTAATTCACTAGGTTAGTTAATCGATGTGGTTTACATTATGTTTTAATCTATTTACACGCTATATGATAGTTTAATATACTCGTATAAGCGGTCTGTATGTAATAGTGCGTAATATATGCGATATGCTTCCAAGTTTCACCAGTTACATTTACGTCCCACTGTGGAATACGTGATTTAAAAAAATATTTTTTTCCAAATGCATAACAAGAGACTATGATATACATACAACGCCATTGAAATAAAAGTTAATGTATATATTTAATTAGTAGCTTTTGTCCGCAGTTCGTCGCGTGGAATAGTTGCTTTGAGCGGCATTTTGATACTTCATTTGCGTTTCGCCGCCGCCCGCCGCAATAAATAGACGCACAGTAAACATAGACAGATTTGTTTGGTTATTCATGTTAAGTTTCATGTAATATTTCACCCCAATGTAGGTCGTAAAATATTTATTTACTTCTTATTAAGTGCCTAAATACAAAGTTTTATATATATATATATATATATATATTGCTACAGTCAGCAGAATCAGGGACCTGATGAGGAATGATGATGAATGAGGAATGAAGTACTGGTTTGATAAAAGGATTTGTCTATTTTAATAGACTACGCTTAAAATAGATGTTGTAATTACAAAAATACGTACACAGCTTGACTTGACCTCGCTATCAGCATTGATAGTGTCCGGAGAAATTGATAATAGCACTAATAAAACTTTCCTCTTGATAACGATACAAGTCTGACCTGTTATCGACTTTATTTATTCTCATTAAATCTAATTGACCGAGACAAATTAAAAAGAAACTCTATAAATCATAAGTACTCAAGCAGTAGAGATAAATAATGTGTGATAGCATGTACCGAGACTAGATGACGCTTGGCAGAAGTCATAAGATACTTCAGGTGTTCTTTTTGACTTGATCTATACGGACTAACCGACTGTGTATTAAACAAATTGTTTCATCATATACCCCTATACAGGAACTTACTGTACAGTAACTCTGGCTCTCTAAAATTTCTTTCAACTTTCCTTCCAAAGAGATTTGTGTTCACAAATTAAGTGATTGATAAATAAATTGATGATCACTAATAACAACATACAAAAACGACCGACACATCAATAACCATAGCGGAAACCATCAATGACACTAATCAATGAAAATTGTCTTTTCAGTATAACTTTCTTCCCATATTTAAGGAAACACACCTACACCAAGAAGCCATATTTAATAGTAACCTACTACACAGCATCCGTAGCCAATAATAACGAGACAGAACAAACAGCGTCTCTCGCGATCTTCGCGCGCTGTCGCGGCCGACTCCCTATCGAGACACTTGTCTTTGATATGCAGGGTTGCGATACAAGGGAGAAATTACTGATAGGTATTAGTAATAATATCTAAGGACAACTCACAGTCTTCAAATGCTAAACTAGACAAAATCTACATATTGTAGTATAACGAGGCAGTTGACAACATACATGACGTTATACATGCAGTTTTACTTTGCAAATATTCGCGCTACTCATACAAGTAATTTGTTCTTGATGAGAACTGAATGCACAGCTTCCGGTGCAACAGTCACGGTCATTACTGGAGCAACAGGCGTCTTAATAATTCTCATAAGTGTTGATATTCTTATAACGTCTTTGAATTATTAATTAATTTCTCCCTTTGTGCAACTTGACTTAAACAATTTCTAGCAATAAAATAGGGTTGGCACAGATGTTCCAGATTATATTTTGTTTCTTTGTTATGCGATAGAGAATAAACTGAACCAAGTTTTAAAGTGCCGTGAATCCAAGGTTTGGAATCTGATGTAAAAATTTACAGACAACCTTACTCTTGAAAGAGTTGCTTTAAATTTTAATAAAAATGCTAAGAATTGTAAATAAAAAATGACGATCGAAAACAGAAATAACATAGGTATAAGAGCGTAAGACTTTGGAC
>DWME01008656.1:0-11533 GCA_018244795.1 Parelbella ahira ahira
ATTAATTACGTGAGGCGTTCAAGGGAGGAGGCGTCACGTGCTATTTCATTTAATTTTATTTTGGGGAGAGGGGCGGACCCGGAAAATATCACGTAAATTTTTTTCTTCAAGAAACAGAGCAAAATTGCAAGAAAGTAGTAGTAGTAGAAAATAGTATTTAAACATATGTAACGACTAACGATTTAAGTATTTTAATGTTTACGCTTCACTGTAATTGTGGTCTACTTAGCAAATTATTTCTTTTTCTTATTAGAATAAATCCGATACATTTACGAGCTACATACCTTTTGAAAAATCTCATGTGAGATAGAAGGGTGGAAGGGGGTTCAGCAAAATCTCACGGAATGTCACCATTCAAAAAAACTCTTAAATCACCTCACGTAATTAATGGACGCCCCCTTATGTTATATGTCCCACAATGACGTAGGTTGTAGCCCATTGCCCTACACTCTGCGTTAATCCAAACTCGAAACTACTACCGGGAATTTTAATTTTGAAAATCACTATACTTTGTCCGACCCCCGGAACCAAATATTGAATAAAACGAAATAGTAAATATTCAAATCGGTCCAGCCGTTAAGAGTTTTAGTGCCTCTAACGAACAACTATTCATTTTTATATATACAGATTATTTTATGGAACGAGAACTCTCGGAATCCATCGCAAAACAATTGAAATGTATAAATAGACTTCAAATGTGCTAAAATTCTATTTTTAAAACGATCAAAATCCACTCTGCCTCTCGAGCCGGTCCGGACAATAGTGCGACACACTGGACCAAGTACGTGTTGCTACTGCTGGCAGATTAAATTCCATAATATTTCTGTATCCACTATCGTGGTACCTACATATTATATGATTAGCGAGATATGTGAATGTGTGTATGAGAATAAAATGAAAAACTATGAAATTAAAAGTGTGCGCGTGTTAATTAGAACATGTGTTTGTTACCACGATGTTGGTGTAAGCGAAAGTTTACACTTGCTTAGTTAACGTTTTCAGCATTCAGATATTATTGTTGATATTACTGGACTGGTGTGTGGCAATAGGCTCAACCCCTATTTCACGGTGGGACGTAAACATAACCGAAACCTGAAAGTGTGCTACACTCGTCTGTCTACTTCATTGGGGAATTACATACGGGATGTTACGTTTTTTTAACTAACCCATATTTGCTCCAGTAGTAACCCGAACTGCCAAGGACCACGCGTTTGATTTCCAACCGAAATAAACTTGTGTGTCATGAGCACAAGTATTTGCTCTGCATCTAGGCGTAAAAAATATTAACATAAGTATATATTTATATGTACATAATTATGTAGCTTATCAGATATTATTATTATTACTGGACCCGTTTCCTGCTTATCCTCAGTACAATACTATTCGGACGTATATTGAAGTAGGGTTGGCAGGCAAGGCTTATGACATAATTCTTATCTTTATTTCTTCCCTTTGTTTTCTTTCCTCTAGATGTGGGTCGGCTTTCATATTTTGGTTTTAGTTACATTAAATACTTACTAATTTACATTTATTATATACAACTTTAGATATACTTATATTATTATGTACTGTATATACCTATGCATATAACATTTTTTTTATAATAAACATAGTAATACCCAGACACTGCCATGTGACATGTGATATTTTTTTCTAAAGCTAATTCCTATATTTGTCAAGCCAATTTAAAAACGTTTATGCGAAAATTCTAGAACAATGGCGTACTTAATATAGGTTAAACGTGACTTCAAATACGTTACATAGGCGCGAACTACTCGTCTACGCTCTTTCATGAGCGACATGTTGTTATTTTAAAACAAGTGGCAATATCAATACTAATACTATCTAACCAATTACTAGTTATATAATATCACGCCTATATTTTTCGAGTGTAGTACACCAGTTATGTCATATTTCCCGTATAGTAGGAGCCAAGCCTATTGCTATATAACGATATGATATAGAATAATTATAAGAAAATCCTCGGAAAATCAATGGACAAGTGGCTTTTTTCTTTGAAATTATAATAAGTTTTATAATTTCGTAATACCTCTGAATTCTGATATAATACATTTTAAAATAAAAATTCTTTTATAGCTTACATTAACTTTTTGCTCTGACTTTTAATGACGTAAAATTTCAAATGATGTAAAATTCTAAATTTTTTTATGAGAATGAGATGCTTTATCGCTGTAAAAATAATCTTTATTAATTTGGAAACATTAAAGTGTTAATTACAGGCTTTTACCGTTATTAGAAAACCATTTAAAAGTTTTCGCATATTACCTCTCTGTAATAAGTAATATTTCATTTACTCTATTACATTATAGTTCAACACCTAGGTAGTTGTCTATTACCATACCAAGAGTCGAAAAGTACAATAACGTACTACTAAAAGTCAAAAAATTCTAGTTTTAATATCATTCTTGCCTAAATTGCCACTTTTCCGATTTTCCCGCGGAAATGATAGATATTCCTAGATTAATAAATATCCCTTATCCTGACTCTGATAATAGGTAAGTTGTACAACAATTTCGTTACAATCGCTTCACTCATCATCGCGTTATCAGCGAACAAACAAAACAAACAAACGAACAGACAGATAAAAATTGCAAAATCTGTTTCTCGAAGTAGACATTACGTACAAAGTACGCAACAATTACTATTCACAAACAATATTTCATGTAGACATTTCATTATCACCTCTACATTGTGCAATTGGAGGGCGAATCAGAAGTTTCCGAAACCGGCGTGCATGAATGAAAAAAACGATAAATGTAGAAAAACCATATCAGGTATATTAGACACTGCACTATTCACCAATACTATTTGATAGAGTTAGGTCAACGCGGGTTAGAATCGGAATCCCACAGCCACGCGTCGTCGTCGGGACTTTATGCTAGAATGTATTTTCTTACACAACCGAACGTGTGAACGATCATTTAACTTATGTTTTTATTATCTCGCGATCACTCACACGGGTGTCATTAACGTCTCATAATTTAAACTGAAGAGAAAAAGGTTATTATTCTATTTTTAACAAAACTGTCTGACCAGCCACAAGTGGCCAGTAGAGGCCATTTCGGCAAACGAATGTGTGGGAAACCATGCTGCGATAACGATTGTTCCTTAAGGACCCTTCAACGCTTGTTTAGAGAGCCCAACTTGCATTATCTTGTGATTAATATCGTTGGCGACTACAGGTTTATAACGGGTAAACTTTATTACACTCCTATGCCTGACCGTTCGAGCGAATACAGGCGTGACGTTTTATTCCCGGAAGGAATTCGCGGAAAACGAAATGTATATTATATTACAACCTTTAAGTAGACATTCGAGCCACTTAATGTAATGATACGATGAACAAGGTAACATAAGCCGAAACAATTATTTTCGTAATCATATTCTAAGAACCCGTTCTTGTCTACCTACATGCATGCATATCAATTTTATTATACCACATTCAACTTCATTGCCATGATAAATGTCGATATTTAACTAACAAATTCGCATAAACTCTCATTAATTATTTATTCATTAAATAATGTAGAATTGTAAAAGAATGAATACATTGCATTGTAACTAGATACTGACATAAAAGGACGGATTATCTGTCGTAAGTTATGTTGTGTCGCGTTTAAAATGTTAATCGAATTATAGCATTCTTATAGAATGAGACCGAAAATATTAATATTCAACGTATGACAATAAGCGAGCAAAGCGCGTGCTTTCATTACGACTGTCGAAACACACAACTGAAGCTGTAAGAACCTTCAATAGTTTTTAAAGGTAACCCATTCGCGGACCTTAGTTCGCAAATTAAAGCCTAATCTAAGCTTGTCAACAGAGAGGATGTAGAGGACATCAGAGCATAAGAAAATGTGTTTTAATATTTTCATGAAGCTACAATATTAAATAACTGTCTCTACTCTTTCTGGTCATTGTGAGCCTACAATGTTCATAATTGATATGGTGTCTGCTACTGGTACATATATACATTACATACATATGTATGTATATTTAGCACATTTTTACATACTACCATCCACCGGTACTTAAGTACAGAGTTACTCATTGCAGTATTAACATGCCATAATAGAATTCTCATTGTCATTGACATACATATATGTATATTATCTTTTTAACTACATATTTAAAAACAATTAATTTTTTGTGTTGTTTTGTTTTTTCCATTGTGAGATGAGACTGATTTCGAGCAGAGGAAAGACAAAAGGGGTTGATGATGTTGATCATATTATTGTATAATGAATAAATAAAAGACTGTTATGGTGGACCCTAGATGTAAGACCATCCTATGCTAAAATTGCAAGCTGATATTCTCATCAGCTCCACAATAGACAAAACATTCTATAAAATGAGAGAGATGGCTACAAAGAGGAAAAGCCTATTACATGTGTAGAGACTAACATGTGAAATTGGCTTCCAAACAAACTAATTAATTCATGCCATAACATTATAAACTTATATACTTCAAGAAAAGAAACACAATGTTTAACTGACATGAAATATAATGATTTGTATTTGAATTTAACAGGAAATTTTTCTTTAGAATGCGCTCATTAATAGTTATAAGAACATAATTTGAAATTCTACCCTCTGTATGGACATGTATGGTTCGACTGCCTCTAATTTCATTCTGTTGCAATGTACTGAGAAGTGAGAATCTTCCAATTGAGAATGCAACATTCTGAGAATTGTGTTCTGGGTGTTTTGAACTAACGCTAATACATTTTTGATTATGATTTCTCTTATCATTCCATTCAGTTTATCACAGGTGGACTAAGGACTCCAATTAGAATGGGCAGGGTTAAACCAAGACCTAAAACCAAGAGAAGTTTTCATGAATTTCAGACATATTAACAATCATCTTGGAAAACTCTAAAGTTTGCAGGCTTCTGATGATTCCTTTTGGCATTATAGTGAATAATATTTCAAAAACTTTTAAATATTCAAGCCGCAAAGATATATCTTAACAAATCTCTTGAAGATAAGTTGCATAGGACTTGCTACATACTCATACCAAACTGTTGGCCTGTTCACAGTAGAGAAATACATAATTTCTACAAATAATATTAATTCAACATGTTCATTGATCATCACCATCACATCAGCCTTTTCCGTTCCACTGCTAGACAGGCCTTTCCCAAGGTATGCCACAACACTCTATCCCCGGCAGATCTCATCTCTCATGTGTTTAATAAGAACTCACTATGCTTTACTATATTTGGATTGACTAAATCACTATGCACTATGTAAGAAATTCAAATAGTATTTGATAAAGTAAGAAGAAATTATAAAACGCAGTCCGTTTTTATAAATATAGTTAATTTAATAAAATTTATTTCCTAACACTAACATTACAAATAAAGATTAACTTTACACATTTTTCAGTTATACCTATTTTTTAAACCAGTTGGCGCGAGAATTGTAACTAGGTAATAAAGATAAAAAAATAATACGGTAAGTTACCATACTGAAAAAAAATAGTAGTTTAAATAAAGGATGCGATAATTAAAAAATAAAATAGAGGTAACAACCTTATAATTAAGTGCAACTTAAATTTATAGTAAGTAAAATCTATACTTACCAATAAAAAGCGCTAGTGTGAAGATTCACCTCAATTTCTTGTTACACACAAACTCGTTTATTACGTAAATAATAAACACGTATTCTAACAACTAAATAACGTATCACAGAATAATTCAGCACCGTAATAAACCCAGCAACACCTTTACATATGTACAAACACCAATTTAATAATATTTTAGAAGTTCGTGTGACACAAATATTGATTAATAAGATCCTTTGCTGATTTAATTTATTCAATAAATTCTTATGCGCATTAACATAGTGAATGTAGTTTTATTTATAAAATATTGGTTTCAAACGAGGCGATCATTCACGTGATTTTAATATGTGAAATACATTTGTTTAATGCACCGCTAAATAACAGTACTGCTACGCAAGTGCTTTTATCGAAAAGTTTAACGAAATATGATTTTTGCATGACATAAATTCCGGAAAATGACTTTTTACTAATGTTGCCATGACACGTGCAAACCTTATTTCTGGGAAATCGTAAATTACTTATAGAAATAGGTATACAAGGCGTTGAAATTTACAAAACAATAAAAGTGTCATCAATGGCAAGTATTTTTATATTGTGCTACTAATATAATATATGGCTGCGTAAAAATTAATTTTCTAATAAACTTGTTGACGTACTCAACACCGAAACAGAGGAACGTACAAAAATTGCTGTTTATTTACCGTCAACTGTCAATACGACTACCATAATTTGATGCATTTCCTAAATTATTGACTGCTAATGTAATTTCATTTTAATTAAAGATTAAGGAAAGTAATCATAAAGATAAGATTTTGGAACTATTATCTTGTAAGTTTTTATTTTTTATTGTAACCTTTAAAGTTTTTAGTTTGTAGATGTATCCATTTATTTAACTTGTTTAAAATTCGAATTGCTGAAAAGGTTGCAGTTTTAATTGTTTACAGTAATATTTAACCGTTAGACATATTTTGTAATAAAAACAGAAGTGGTAAGTCATAATCCAGTGGCTCATTGACGAAAAAAATTTGGTTCACTAACGACAGCATAACTTATATTTTATACGGCAATTGCATTATATTGTGCGATTAGGCCTTCTGTCGCTTTATTGAATATATCTGTGTTTGGTTTTTTAATTATTGGCCATTGTTAGCTCTGGCGTCCATTTCACCAATTTAGATTTCAAAAAACTAAGCAAATAGCAGTAACAGAGTACGACTGCACTACTGAACTTTAATACAAACTAAAAAGTTCTAACTCTAAAAAAAGACAAAAGTTAAAGACATAAATTCAGTAAATACAAGCGTTATTTTGCCCTCCATGCAAATGAATCATTCCATTAGTATTAAAATTAGCAATATAAATTGCATAAGGGTAGAATATGAGAAATGTTATTTAATTTTCAGTGTAACAAACAGTGATAAAACATATTATTATAAACATATTTACTTGTTGTAGCTTCAATGATGGACATCAAAGAGTTGGATTCATCAGAGCTTGGCACACAGTCCTACTGGCAGGAGACATACACAAGGGAGATAGAGAACTTCGATGAGCATGGTGATCCTGGTGATGTGTGGTTTGGCGAAGATAGCGCAATGCGAGTGATTCACTGGATTTGCAACTGTGGTGCTGATAGAAACATGGCAATTGTTGATATAGGTATTTTTAAAACCCCCTACTGATCCCCAACCAACCCAACCTATACTTAGCATGGGTACGGGCAAATTCCCATCGGGGTCGACCTATGTCCAATGATTTGACTTAGACAGGCTGTTGATGTATCATAAAGGCAGCACTCATATAATAACTAATCATGCTAAAAAAGATGAAAAAAGGTAACATCACACCTGCAATCCTCAAAGAGGTTGATAGAGGAGTGTGGTATACTCTCACATTTTACCAGTTATGTTTATGTCACACAATGCAATAGGTGGTGAATCTATAGCCATACACCAGGCACAGATCCAGACTCCCAGTCACTACTAGAAACCCTAAATCAGAAAAATGCAATAGTATCTGACCCGGGAGTTGAACCCAGGATTGCTCAATCAACAGTCACGCTTGCAATCACTGGACCAACGAGACAGCCAAAAAAATATTTATAGTTATGGTTATTTCACAAACACAATTATTTCTTCATCATCATCATAATTCATTTAATGACATTTTCAAAATTGACATTGCATACCAGTATTGGTACAATTGAAAAAATTCCACAAACGAACCCACCATATTTGATACAATAAATCATTATTTTATATTGTTGGGGATAGGGTCACTACCTATTCCTTTACAGGATTTAATGAGCTGTTGAAACTCGAGAGTGTACTACACTCCTCTATCTACCCCTTCAGGAATTACCGGTTTGAAGTTACTTTACATTATTATTATGGTCAATAGGCTGTGGCAACGGATACACTTTAATGGAGCTAGCCAAAGAAGGTTTCACTAATTTACTCGGCATCGATTATTGTCAAGAAGCGATCGCTCTGGCTGAAAGGATATCAAAAAAAGAATTTCAGATGATAAAATATCAGGTATATGTCCATCATGTTCGCATCAAATCATTCATATTCAGAGCAGACTTTGTAAAGTTGTGTTATATCACTTCTTTTGTGACCAGAGTGTAATATCACAAAAACACACTTATAGAGAACAGTTCAGAAAGTTTAAAATCATAATTATTCTGTGACTATTATAGTATTATATGACTTGTAGATTATTATTGTATAATATTTAATTATTATAATTGTCATAGAATAATTATGATTTGAAACTTTTTGAACTGTTTTCTGAAACAGTGTGTTTTTGACATATTACACTCTAGCTGCGAATGAGTGATGTGTGCTTACCATGTGTGTGCATTTCAACATTGTCTGGCAACAAAACAGTACTTGGACCAGTGTTACACTTCACAATAAAACATGCAGGATTGAATAATGTACACACTTCACTTACACATGTTTTTCTATTTATACATAATTATGATTATAACTAACATATATATTATGTTGTTTCATTTCACACATTTACTAGTTAATAACATCATATAATTGATAATTGTGTTGTTCTGTACTGAATAAAAATTGTGGTATCAGCTAAATGACCTAGAAATAAAAAAATAACAATCAACATAATAACATATCACTTCTACATACATCAGTCTTTCCATACATGCAGGCTGGTTCTTTTGTCTCTACTATCACTTATTGTCTGATCTACATATTTCATCAAGATAGTACTTAGTTCCCCTCGCATACATACATACATACACATACATCCATCAACATTTACATAGTACACCTGTTTTTCCATTATTGATGTGTATACACAACTGTTAAAATTGATATACCCTTTCCATAAATCATAGTCACAATGAGACAAAAGTGGTTGAGGAAATGCACTAACTGCTGGTGATTGTGAGCATATCTCTGTTACATTGTCATGACGCAACGTTGACAGACATTACATGTCATGTATACCATCATAGCAATCACATCATAACAGTCTATGTATAACAATAGTGCAAAGGTGAATAGGCTTTTCCTAGCAATTTGTGATTCATATTATGATACATCTGCACTTGGCATCGAACAGGGTCTAAGCTAGTCTGGTTAAACACACTTCTAATTTCAATATTAAAATTTCTTTTCAATAATTTACATGTATCTGATTACACTGTTCACAGAAGAGTTTTTGTGTCATTTCATTGTGTAATAAAATGTAGCAAGATATAACTATAAATATAGAATTATTCATATCATTTTTGGTTGATGATTGAGGAATTTTCTATTGAGTAGTGTTCTAGCCCATTGTTATAGTAAGTTGTCCTGAGAACTGTGGAGCTTGGCGACTAGCTACGTGCATCTCCTACAACCTACATCTACTCATAATTATTGTATACATTCCAACTACCTACTACCTAATGTGAAGAATGAATGTCTTGAAGGGACTGTCACAATATGGGAGAAATGCCATTGAAAGATTTATTGATATGATAAGTAATCAGTAATCTTCATATGGAATCATTGTTTCTATGAATTGGGTATTGTAATACTAAGCTGTAAAGTTTGTCACTAAGTCAGTCAGTATGATATTACAAGTATGTGACTGGCCCAGTGACTAATTTATTGGCTAAATAAAATTCTTTATAGTTTCCTTTATAAAACACAGCAAAAAGGTGGAAATTCTCAATTCAGCCATATTTTTTTCAGGTATTGGACATAACAAAAGACAATGTGGAGAACATAGGCAAATTCGGTCTTGTGCATGACAAGGGCACATATGACGCAATCAGTTTGAACCCAGAAAACCCTAAAGCACAAAGGGAGAAGTATATTAAACAAATTGAGCATATGTTACTTGACAATGGTGAGTTTACTTATGGCATGCCATGCAATGGTACTTTAAAACAGTTTCATGAAGCTTTCTCAAAACTTCTGCTTGACATTTGACTGTTATCAGACTTGCTAATTTGGAGTGTTGGTATAACAACTTTGACCAGAGTAGGTGGAGTTGAAAGATCTTTGCCGAGTCGGAAGTCAATAGGTTACCTAATAAGTAGTATGTGTGTTCGGTAGACAAAAAATCGCTATGTCCTAAGGTGCAGCCGCCCTTATGCAGAAATTAATATGTTCAAGTTCCACTTGACAGTTACATGCAATTTCTCATGCACACAAGGCTCCACCTGAATAAGGATCTTTCAGTCGTATCAGCGTCAGCTTACTGTAAGGTGTAAATGAAGTCGAGGTTTACTTTCCTATCTATATTTGCACGAGCAAACTAGACTGTTGTACGTTATGCTGTTGTTATGTAAACTTGGAGCTTCGCGACGAGACACTTCGCGCCGCGAGAGTGATACCTTCTTCTACAAACATGAGAACTGCAGTTTTAATCCATTTTACTGTGACTGTGTAAACTACGTATATCTAGTGAATAACACTTCTAAATGTTATTATGTATGGATTTTACAAAAAGCAAAAATAGTATTAAACAATCATTTTTATATATACAGCGCCATCTATTGTCGATTAGCGGAATTTCGTAATAAAGATGCTGTAATTTCCCTCTATTTAGGCATATTCGTAATAACATCTTGCAATTGGACCGAAGAGGAATTAGTGAAGCATTTTTCAGAAAAAATGAGATTGAAATGCGTAATACCCACACCACAATTTAAATTTGGCGGGAAAGTCGGGAGCGTTGTGTCTTCGGTTGTTTTCGTTAAGAAATGATGTTTAATAAAGTTTATATTATTTTGATTCTCTTTTTTTATTTAACCATGATACCTACTCTAACTGCCGAGATATCAAAAAGACATTCATCAATATCTTCATATCAGCATAATATCTTCAGCTTTAATAAATATATTTGAAAATAACTATTTAATGTAACTTCACACCTGTAATCCCCGAAGAAGGGTAGGCAGGAGTGTAGTACAGTCCCACGGTTCATCCGTTACGTTTAATCGCATAGAATAGGTGGTGAGCCTATCGCTAGACATCAGACAGCTCCAGACTTCCGAGTCACTACTAGAAATTCTAAATTAGAAAATTCCAATAGTACCCGATTCGGGATTTAAATCCAGGACCTCCAGTTCAGCATTCGACCAACAAGGCAGTTATCATAATTTAGAGTATATTTGCATTTTATATTTTCTCGAAATGCATTAATACAAACGTGCAAGCATTATTTAGCTGAACGTTACAGTGACGGTTTCAGTTTTATTGCCTTTTAAAATAAGTGGTTAACATAAAATTTACTTGACAGGAGTTACCACCGAGGCAAACTTAAAAGATTTATTATTTTAGCATACAACACACTGACGACTATTTACGCTTCTATTAAAATGCATTTCAGTATAGAATAGGGATGATCGATATTAAGAAAACATCGATGTTGACATCGATGTTAACATCGAATCAAAAGTATCGATGTACGATA
>DWME01008657.1:0-11532 GCA_018244795.1 Parelbella ahira ahira
AATCCTTAAATTTACATAATATCTTGGGACATCTCTACTCAATGCCATCTGATCTTAACTTAGGTACCTCCGAAACTATGATAACTAGACTGATGTTAAACTACATATATATTCGTACATGTAAAAATGTACGTCTACAGATATTCTTAACACCAAAACGCAGATCAAATACTCGTGCTCTTCACAGAAATATTCGTTCGGGTAAAAATCGAACCTACAACTTTCATATCAGCAGTCAGGTTCATTAACTACTGAAAATACCTAAATTATAAATATGTATCTCCAAATAATACACTTTCTACTTTTCTTATAAATCCACCTTCTTACATTACATACCATTGATTAACTTGAAGGGATGATAAAACAAAATTATACATATATACGAGTATGTACGTGCAACGTAAAGGTTATACCTAATAATTGACACTAGTCTTGTATTATAGTATGCATAAAAGAAACAAAATTGTGGATGAAACATTCTTTGCTCAAAATAACACGTAAAAAAGACCGAAATAACCTATGTCCCGTATTTTTACGCATAAAATGTTATAGAATAGTCATTCAGTTTCGTACCTTCTGTCTCGTATTTTATCGTACGTAATGCCTTTACCAACCATGTATTCTACAAATAAAATTAGGAATACTAAGAAATATTCTAGAAGAAATTCTTGCTTTGAATTTTCGGAAACAAATTTTAAGGTCTGCGGCTAGTCATGTCTTTAGAGAACACGTAGACACAGTAGAACACGAGCGACCCTTTACGGCTTGCTGCGTCTTGAGTCTTAAAATTCTTAAGAATTCTTCTGAAAACTTAAGATTCTTCGCTTAAACAAGCACAGCTCTTTTCTTGTACCTTGTATAAGACTGTATTAAATTTTACTATGTTACTGTCATAGGACAGAAATGCAGTAAAATTACTAATTATTAAAAATCGTACTGGAAGACTTCTACGACGCTTTACAACCTTTTGTAGTTGCACTCCGAAGTGTAGAGATGATATTGTGAGTGCCTTCTAAGTGACAACTGCAGGTATTTCATCATCATCATTATCACTCCCACTTCAGTGGATTTTCAAAGTAGCGAGAAGCAAAGTAAGATATTGTTAGTATTTATTGTAGTATTAATTGAATTTTAATATTTTCTAATTAAAATAGTATTCATCAAATTAATTTAGTATCTATTATTTAAATCAAAATAGTATTAAGTCAAAACATGTAGTATTAATTTTATCTTAACATATGAACGCTATAGCTAATAATATCGTCAATAAATGAATACGAAATAATTGACAGTAGGTATGCGTACAAAGTTATGACTCTATGTAAAATAGTCTCAGATTATAGACACAATTATACTATGTTAAGGCGACTTGTGAGGTAACAACGAAAGTCATATAGTACACTAATATGTATTTAAGAATTATTATTAACTCCCCAAAACATTTTGTCTTAGATTATTAAATAAGTATAGGCAAGTTATTTTTACCGCTATACCTTCAACAATATTGGACAATATCGTTCTCCGCCATTGCGCCTTGTAATATTAAGAAGCTTTACCTACTTACTAAGAACTGTTTCTATTCATATTATATTACTTATAGTTTATGGATATTACTAATCGGTATTGGTAACCGTATTTATGTACCGAAGTATACTTGTGAAGCTTAGTATTCTCATCTCATAATGTCTTCATGTTAAAATCAATGAAACGTTCATCGACGAAAGTGCTATGACGTCACGATATCAAGGGTAGGTACTATCAACGTGCAAAGTGCAAATAGGAATAATCGTGATACGGTTTGGAATATAGGAAATTTAACTGAATATTTAACCGTATAATATATTATTTATGTTATTTTAATTTTAATTTTGTGAAAAGTAAGGTCAGTGTACATACTTGCTATTGATTGTTTTAATCGCGAATAATTAAATTCAAATTAATATTAAAACCGGTAGTTTTAGCAAAAAAAAATTTTTAATTCAAATTACTTTGTAAATTTAGAAATATATAAATAGATAGAAAAGTTTTTGTCTTTACTATCGCTTGTTCTAAAATGCTACGTGGAAAATTAATTGAACGTGAAACTGATTAAAATATACATTTCATTTTGTTCATAATAAATGAGGGAATAGAAGGTTCATTTGTCGTCAAGAGCGACAGAAGGGACGCACAAAGCCCTTCGCGCATTCTTGCGTCGCTTCATTTACATATGACTCAGATGTGAGCTAAATCGTTTAAAATTTAAATATCGATTTTTGTGATTTATTTCCATATATTCCACGCCAGAAATTCATTCTGAATAACAATATGAGCATAAGTAGGTACGTATGTTATGTTAATCTACTCTTTATTACCAACGAAATCGTTGTTAAAAGTTTAAATAATAGATACCACTAGGAAAATAGTTGTTTCGTACTGTGTACTATAAAAAAAATGTTTCTTTAAAAATCAATATTTTCTGTTTTGTGAGCAATTAGGTGTTTTAAAATTCGAACTTTGCTAAGTTGCTATATACATACTAGAATGTTATTACTATAAGACAAGTTTACTTTTATTTTATAATCTGGACAGAAAACAGAAACAGTATTTTTTTTTCCTAGCAGATATATTGGCATGACCGACGAAAAGTGATGTTTAGTGTCCTATTTCGTTGGTCCGAAAGCTCAGAGAGTACCTACTTAGAAATTATTTGAAGCACAAAAATGACAATTGACGACTGAAGCAAAAATATACATATTAATAATAATATCCAAGATGTCTGTACCTGATACAATCGTCTAAGTCACTGAACTTATACTACCAGAGCGTCCTCGAATAAAAAAAGTCTATTTTTTGGTTTAATGCTCATTACAGGCGTTCTTCTCGATAACAAATATTCCATAACAATGCTCAGAATAAATTACAGCTGACTAGAAACGTATTTTTAAAGTTCGAAGTAAAATGATGCTGAGTAAGCCATCAAACAGACAGAGATAAACTTTTTATTAATTTGTATGTATAAGCATTCTTACGTAGGCTACTAGATAAAGAAAACATTAAATTTCTTGGCAGCGGCGCAGCGCGTTTTGGAGAAAATAATTACTATTTCATTTGATCGCACGTTCAGCTTCAAAGTTCGGTAGACGCCGACTCGATCCTAAATGAAGTTTAATTGTTTTAAAGCAGTTTAAATTGCAAATTAATGTACACGGGAGGTTGATGTAACATTGTAGACGTCACTTTATTTATTCCAGACACTGACACCATTTTACATTGCTATATAAACTATAGCAATGTAAAATGGTGTTAAAATGTAACAGGCCTCCCCATCGAGAGTGATGGCGCTCAATGGAGGAGGCCTATGTCCAGCAGTGGACTGAAATAGGCTGATGATGATGATAAACTACAATCGTACCCAATTTCACTGAAAATCCATATAGTTACTTCGATAAGAGACTAGCAAAATGTATTTTGATATTATCGGTTGTTTTTAACCTCAATCTATCGAAACGCTTTTCTAAGTTAGATCTTGCTTATAGAAATCATTCTTACTCCAGCTTTATCACTTGTGTTGATGACCATCAATTATAAAGTCCGATGAAACGCAAGCGTACATGTGTACTGTGCATCGGATGCCGGCTATTTTAGTTCACGTTTTCGTCATCTTGCAGACAATGGGGTAATCAAATAAGTAATTTCTATTTTTATATCGGTACACTAAAAAGCTATAAACGTTCTTAATACTGTTTGTATCACGAATGAATGGATAATTTTTTGATAATAACAAATGAATATATCAAATTAATGTCCAATTAAAATATTGTTCTGATTTCACTATTAAACAATCTGTGAATATCTATGGACAACTAGTCAGGCCATTCGGTAAAAAATATGTTTGTCAATCATGATTAAATTATGTACAGTAATTAGCATAAATTAATCATGATTGTTCATATAATAGATATATCCTGTTTCGCAAAAACAAAATCAAATATTTGAGGCAATTCCACTAACTGTTATCAATGCATATCTTCCATTAAGCAGGTAATAATCTGAAGGTGTTAAGGGATTAGGCGAATACACTTTGAGATTACGCATAGGTACGGTATTAGTGTCAAATGGCAACGGTCTCGCCTGTAAAAGTATTAAACTACCTACAACAAGTGAAAAATTGTGATTTTGGTCATTTCTTTATATGTTAAATAAAAACAAAAGCATTTTGATGATTTCTAATTATCTGGGCACACCCTTGAAGACCTGAAGGCAACTATAGATACATTATCTGATTTTGATTAAGTACCTAATTTAAAAAATTAAACTATGTAACCATTTTAATATGACAATCGACTTTTAACGGGTGTTAAATTTAAATGCCCATAAATCTAGATGAAGTAATTTACCCCGTACTGTGCCAGGCGAATTTGATTATATACCTCAATCAAATCTGAAATTCCTGGGAACATACGTATATACAGAATCACTTTTGCGTGTAATGCGTTTCATGAAGATATGAGTGCTTCCGTGTAAACGATCTGAATTTTATGTAAATCCATTTATATCCACAGACAAGGAGTTTTCTATGACTATATAAAGGAGTTGGTACTACCATATATCACTGTAACATATGGGTATACAAAAAATAATTCCAGGTAAATTCCACATGGATTCATAAACCATCATTTTTTTAATGGAACAGGAAGGAAAAACGAAAAGGAAAGTTCTATTGGTAAATAAATAACTGGCTACATGGCTACTGGGTTCCGCGTCTCCGGTTCAGTGGAGCAATCCATCACTATATCTCTGCGCAAATTTTCCTAGTGATTGCTGACCTTTCTTTAATGATAGGATATTAATAATGAAAAGACGATGTTTTTCTATTTATAATGGAACTTCCTTCGTGATATATATTAAATCAAGGAAAGGCACAATTATTCATAAAAATGAAAACATTTATACAATGCTACGATAAGCACTAATCGTGGCTTATCATACCTACTACTTATAACGTTTTTGTGATACATTTGCATTCATTACTTCAAACGATATTAGAGCTCCCAGTTATTGAATTACATGAAGTCGGTTACAACTAACATTATCGCTATCAAAGTTCAAATTTGATAATGCCTGATAATATAACCATAAATTTGTGTTAGCGTAAATGACGATCTATTATTTACTGTGGAGGGTAAATATGAATTAAGTGCCAATATGTACACAGAATCCTGCTCAGCCCTGACGCTCTGGATATCGAATACCGATGTGTAAAGTTAAGTAACGGTCGGCGCTCTTGAGCGTGATCACACACACACACACACACGCACGCGCATGCGCACGCGCGCGCGCACGCACACACACACGCACACGCACACACACACGCAGACGCACGCACGCACACACACACACACAAACTGTCAGCCTGTCATCATAGGCATAAGCCTCTGCAATGGCACGCCACTATACACTACTGTGTGATCATTAGTGGCATATTCTCTAGAATGTACCCGAGCTTTGAAGGATATTTTAAGTCTGTAATGGTTGTCATAGTCTGTACTGGCAGTGTGACCGTTAGTGGCAAGTTTTCTAGAATGTACCCACATTTTGAAGAGTACATTTAACACTTTGTACTATTTGCTCTCGTTTCATAGCTCTGTTGTGGAGTTATCCAACACCCCTTACTATCAATCTCTTAGTCAGCATCGGAATGAAGTTATGAAGTCAACTCCAAACTATACCCAATTTAGAGATATTTTACGATCCGAGTAAAGTTTTCCTAGCATTGATATATTCCCGACCGTGGACACTGAATCAGAAACGATGGATTGCCATTTCGACTACGTTTATCAATCTATCTGTGTGTTACGATCTAGAAATTACATAAAACCCCTAAAGGCACTAGCGTTACTATATAACTATGGTAATAACGGCGATATACAATCTATATAATATTGGCAAAGATTCTAGGAATAGTGTATTGGCAACTGACAAAATCCGGTAATATGAATTTTCATTGACTATATCAGAAAGGGTATTTACTAGTTGCAGAAGGTATGTAGATTTATATAGGCTTTTAAAAAAGGACTTAATGTTACATAGGTAAACAAGGTTATTTGAATATACCTACTTTGAATAGAGGACATATCATGCATAAGTAATTTAAGTAATTCATATACATAAGTAGACAATTGTATCAGAATACAAGATTTACAGTTAAAGAGAGAGTGTAGGTAATATTTTAATGACATTTCAGTACCGTGATATGTGTGCACGTGTGTGTGAGTGAACGTGTGTAAGAGGGTTGATGCGTTCATGTGTGTATGCATTGTTAAATATATAAGAGGATAAACCCTCCCCCTAAATTTTGAATATTGTACAAAGATTAACACTTTTGAGCTTTGGAAATTTTCACTTCAACAAATTTGATAACGGCGCCCTATGAATTTGAATAATCGCCTAAGATCAGTAGATTTGGGTAGGAATTTATGTAAAACGTCCAAACGTAAAAAGTTTAAAATATTATTAACAGGAAATTGAAGTACGTGCGTCAGATTTATCTAAATAACAGCGAGCTACTGCTTAAACCATTTAAGGCGGGGCTTACTACATTGATAATTCTCCAATATAAATATTTGTCTTAATACGTATATTTAATTTAAAAAATAACTTTTACGGCAACTACTCGTATTATTTTTTCATCCAATAATATATCTCAGATATGTCCTATCTATATGTACAAATATTCAAAAATATTACGCGAACCACATTTCTGGTGTCAGGACAGAAAACTTCAAAAGCTACGCGGGCGGCAGCTTGGAAGAGAGTCCCGTATCTAGTATTCTGATCTTTTACTAAAAGTTACTCAATTTTACTACAATAAAAGATTTTAAATTTTATATTTCTGAGCTCTCCCGTTATCTCGTTTTTATTTTGTCCGCGGGACATAATTGATTTAAGTAGTACTCTAATCTGAAAGAGAACTTATTGACCTGAAATTTTTTAGACAGTAGAAATACAAAGCACGTTTCTATGTAGGTATTATATTAATTAGTTAGAATACATCTTCGCTCGGTTCTGGTTGGCCGATCAGTTCGTCGACGACAAAATTTCTTAGTTTATCTCCTATTTTCAAAATAAATACCTTGGGACATCTCCACGCACGACCATTTGATCCTAAAGTGGGCTCAAAGAGAGCCTATGAATATGGTAACCATTTCGGTAACCAGGCGACTAGTAAACTACATATATACATATGAATAAATAAGTACTTTTATAGATATTTGTTGTAGACACAGTCACAGAAAAAATACTTGTGCTCATGACACGAATCATCATCATCATTATCAGTCTACTCCCGTCCATTGCTGGACATAGGCCTCTCCAATGGCACGCCACTGAGCTCGATCTTCAGCTCTTCGCATCCAACCACTGCCATTATAAGTGGCCAGAGTCAGAGTAACCCGAATGTTTGTACTAAATGGGACTGGAACTCAGGACTTGTGGACTCAGTAGTTAGGTTTGCTAATCACCAACAAAGTTAGTTAAACGTATAAAAGCCAAAAAATATTAAGTAATTAAAACAATTTAAGACAATAGGAACGCCATTATATGTGTAACATATTTTAAGAACGCTACGGACGCCAATATCTCTGTAAAAATTATTAATTCAGTTATAAGCACCGTAGCACCCCTCTTAGCTATGTTTTCCGCAATTGTATACAGCGAGGCGAGCTGCCTGATTTTATTAAGCACAGTGAAGCACTCAGTCATATACTATAATATGAACTTTTTATTCAAATTCAAACAAGTATTAAGTGGAGCTACTATACTTTTTTTTATGATAGGATAAGCTATTTTAGTCGCCATCTTGATTGCCTAAACTGGCATCGATTTCAATATTGTTTATAATTTCAAGATTATTTATGATTCCCGTTAATTATTTTTGAACATTGTTATTTTGTACTAAAATTATTTAATTTTAAGCAAGTATAATAATATTGTTATCTTGAATTTGTAACTTGGCAATTTATGAAAAAAAAAAATAGGTATACAAGGGAGCTAGTATTTAAAAGAATGTTAATTTTACTTTTGCATTGCAATATGTTTAAGCGATAACTGTATAGATTTATAAAAATAGGTATTATCTTACTGTTCAATAAGATTCATATGTAGCTATTAGCGAAATCCCTAAAAACTACGCACGGACACAAGTAGTGCTTTCAAAATGTCGGCTTAAAAAATTCCTCTTTTATGTACAAATCTATGGAAAGATTATGAACTCACTTTTATTACTGCCTTTTGTAAATTAAAAAAAATGAGTAGGTACAGTAATGTACAAAAGCTTATAAAACAGTAGAGTATTATTTAAACAATTCAAAGACTTAAACTAATTGGCCTTTGTCGGACATTTCAATACTTCTTGTTTGAGGGTTTAAGCCCACAAAAAAGGAAATGTGAGCCAATGAGAAAAGTCTAGTATTGACCAGTTCTCTCGTGTTTGCTCATTCCTGTGTTAAAATCACACTGTTAGTGAGTTTACCTAACGGTACTAATAGGCCTTTATTGAAAAGAGCGCGGAGAGTTGTTCTAGTCTGACCGATTTCTCTCGGTCTACTGCATCTATGGGATATAGAATAAAGTCCATGAAAACAATAGCTTGCAACAGTTTAATGTAAATGTCAGCTGTGATAATACGCAATAATGAAAACAGGTGCTGAGTTTCAGAATTACGATTTGAAGTTGAAAATTTTTTTTTACTACCTACCAAGTACTACACTATCAAGTACTACACTCCTTTGCCTACCTTTTCGGGGAAATACAAGCGTGACGTTATGATTATTTCAATTGCAAATAAATTTGGTCAAAAATCTTATAATAGCACAATACCACATATAATATACATACATTCTACAATTTTTTCATAAATGGCATGAATAAATTCCAAAAATAAACGTAAAGGATTGCAACGTCCTTATGTCAATAGAAGTTACGACTGATCCACTGATAGAATGTTATAGAGCATACAAAATTTTACGATGGACTCGAGAATACGAGGGGCGTTAAGGCCACACCCGACTCTCTTTATATTTCGTAGGTAACTATTAAATAGAGAAATTGTAAAAGGGTATTGAGTTCAGGTGGCAACGGAAAACAAACGTTTTTTTATCACATTTCGACTTATAAAAGGAATATTTATCGTGCTCCAATGTCTGTGTCTGCTACAAACGAGGCATTTAACCAAACTAATGTCGCCACGTTAAGGCTAAATGTCTTGGAGTCTAAAATAAAGAATCGTTTTATAAAATCACAGAGAAAAACAGCCGAAAATAGTATTAATAATTATAATTGTAATGCAGTGAATGGTTGGAAACAAAAATTAATTGTGATGATTGTAAATAGTAATAAATTAAATAAAAGTACGAGTATAATTTAAAGTTACAGAACTTACAGATATAAATCAACGAAAAACGTACATATTACCTATATGTAAAACAGATTTTGTTTTATGTTCTACATATTGTATGTTATCCTATATTCGAAATATGATTTTATTGTATGGCACAAAAAACTAACCTTTTAAATCACTAATTCATAATTGTATTAAAATATTTTAAATTTAGCCACGTTATCAACACTAGAAGAGATTCTATCGAAAGAACTTTTTAATGTAATTGCCGTTATATCAATTAAATCTGTAAGTATAGAAATATGTGGCACTCGGTGCTTTCTGCCTACCCTGAAAGGAATCTAGGGTGGTGGCATAATTATCTAAATCTTAGGACATATCTAATACATTGTATAAACAACACTAGGTACGTTTTATGTCTATTGTACGACTCTAAAGAAAATAATCTTTATTATTATTCAATTTCATTTTTGTCTTCCTGGATTCTATGTATTATTTACTGTTTTAGTGCAGATTGCACTAAACATTGTTGTGGATTAGAAGCGAACCCGATTTTACACCGCTCTTTACCACTTGCCATAGCTTTCAGACATAACATCGACCAACCGATTGTTTAACAAACTCGAGAACATCAAAGAACTAGTGTTGCTAAGTTGAACATATTGTTAATGCTTTAAATCATAAGAGGAATGGAAGGGAATTTATGGTACATGTTAAGTTCAAATTGCACATCGGACATAAGCCTTGCATATTATCTGAATAATGAGTTATTACGGTGTATTCTGTACAGATAAAAAATCGCTAAAGTTAGAACATTATCATTCATATGAAAGATTTCCAGCTTTTAGCTCGAGTGCGTGTGTGCGTCACATCCCAAAACCACTCGCATTAACCGGTGATATCGCAGGCGCTAAACAAACACGCTCTTCGGCCACATTCATCCATCATCCGATTAACAATAGGTGTTTTATCACATCGTATTTTTAGATCTGTGAGCGCCGAATTGACTATTAGTTCGGTTTATTTGTTATATTAACGGTTTACGGGGCTTTTACACACAATAGATTATGGATGGCTTTCAAAAAGCCTTGCGTGATTACCAGTACGTCGATTTTGATTGGAATCCAATTCGAATCTCTGCCGTCGCGTCGGCGTCAGCAACACTTGATATTTAAAATCGTATATTAAATTGGGTAAAATACTACACTTATAATCGTAATATATTTCCTAAAGAGCGTCTCAACAAAGGAGAATATAATTGATTCTGTGGTATTTGAACTTTAACAAATCCGTACCTTGATATAATAAGTATTTTTTTTTCTTAAAGAAGATGAAACTAAAGACGAACTAAGATCGTCCAGTGGTCACTAAATGGATTACGGGATTAATCTTGCAAGGGATTTGCAACCGTCGCGGTTCACAGAGTACCTACGTAAGTTTTCAAAGAAAAAAATTTTAATCATTGGATTTAATTGCTTAAAATATGTGCGTATTTTCCATTTACAAACACTTTAACAGATACCGACATCTTTGAAAAAAATCTGTTATCTGCCAAGAATTCTTTGTCTGCCAAAGACTTAAATCTTTATGTCAGATCAGTCGAGATCCACAGTAAGTCTTTTGTTCTGTCTGTAGGCTAAGTTTTCTTTTAAGTCATTTTATAGGCCATGCAAAGTTCACCCAATGCTCGTAAATTACCTTATAAAAGACGCGTGATTTCAAGTTTGCTTTGAAATCTGACTTCTTTCAGACATCGTATTAATAGCACTCCATGTTAGTACTTGTATTCTACCGCTTAATAAAAGACAAGTTTTATGACTATTATTATGACTGTTTATTATTATATAAACACAATATCATATTTGTCATAGAACCAAACTAGAGTGAAGGTCCATAATATGGTATTTTATCGTAAATCAATCATCCAATTTACCATTCAACTAAGCCTAAATAATCTGTGTAGTGTTGTGATGAATTGAGATTATTTATATACGGATTAGACATTGGACGTACGAGGGTGGGGTGAAAAGTTTCCGGCCTAACCTAGAGATAATGCTGGTAGGTCAATTTTTTTTATTTTATTCTTTAGTACCATATTTCAGTAGCTTGTGTCATAATTTTCTATTCGATTGTTTTATTAGTATATATTTGGC
>DWME01008658.1:0-11530 GCA_018244795.1 Parelbella ahira ahira
TTGAATGTTCAAACGGCTCTACTGTAAAATTTGCGATTTCAAGTTAGCGAGTTATACGTAGGAGGTGTCGATATTATGTACCTAATAAAAGTCATATAAAGTGTACCTACTTGTAACTGATTTTACTGTTTATATTTTTTCACAATATTCCCTATTTACGATTTTAATATTTCGCCACTGAAGTATTGATTTCTAGTCACAGTTTAATTTAACCAATATGATATTTTTAAGTACCTACCTCTATATTATCATAGTATTGTAACAAAATAATCCTCATGAAAGTAGACGCGTGTACACAATCTTGAAACGACAAAAGGGATGATGATGCACAAACTACGATGATAAATAAATTCTTGCACATCAACAGCACGGTAACTATTTATTTTCATCAGAATTGATAATAACGTTAAGCAGATTTCTTGGTGAAAGAAATACATCCTTGTTAACCTTGTTGTTACTGCCTCAGTGGCACTGAAACAAGTCTTCAATCGATCACCTCTTATTGCTACTCACGTTTCTACAGTCGTTTCCCAACTCGCCGCTAATTGGACGGCCGCGGCGTCCCGTCCGCGTCTATCGTATCGCAATACGAATTAAAACGTATTGATACCGCGTGGATTTTTGTTCCGGCTATTACATCTGCCGCGGCTCTTGTTACCGAGCTGCCCTACCTGGGTGTATGCCGCCGAGTTTATTGTCCAATTTGCCGCAAAATATTGGAATGGTAGCGGAATTATGTAAGCGAGTTCACAAATGATCGCAACAGGCTCAGGGTAGGGTAATAAAAAGAAGACGAAACCCTCGCAGTCTCTAATTCTTTTGTTATTCCGAACGCTACCGTTCACATTGTCTGTTGAGTTCGAAAAATATCGATAAATTCCCCCGTACCTATTGAGTATTTCGATAGCAATTTCGCTTAATGTTATTATATTTGATATTCATTTCGATGTTCTGTAAATATGAAATATAACAATACAATTGCTACAACGTTATTTTTGCTATCGACGATCGGATGATATTTCGTCTGTGGAAATGTCTAAGTTGTACTTTAACGTTTCTCAATGGTGGGTTGGCTGGAAGTTGGCAATAAAAGCAGGTTTATTCAGCTGAGGTGAATACGTCGAGCCGAGATAGAATAACTGAGTTTTTAGGGTAAAATATGTGCATGACATACGCTCGCTGGCTCCACGCTCCGGTCGGCATCTAGGTGACGTGATCGTGCGGGCTCGTGGACGGAATATGAATGAGCTCACTCAATAGCGCACCAGCTAACCTCAATAGGAGGCAATGATTAAAAGTAATTCATTCGAAGATTGCACGATCACACCGCTTTGCGTTTTGTATCGCATAAAACAGTCACGTCTCTAAGACGACGTAATGCCGTAGCTGTTTACGGGATCGCTCTTCGTAGTGTATGTGTGTATATGTGTACGTATGTACATATGTGTGTGCGTATGTTTTCTTTAATGCGTATCAGTTGTGTGTAAATATGGCATAAATCTATATATAAATGGGTTCTTTTGAAAAAAAAAAATATGTGTTTTAATTTTCTATAGTAGTCGTAGTAGTAAGCGCCCATGCAGGTTTTATTTTTCGTCGCGAAAGTCACGTGTGTAAGAAATTCTATCTGTTCGGCAACAACCAGGCTAGAATTCCAGTCGAAGTTGGCTAGAGTTAGGACTCTATATAGGTAATTAGGGGATATTCCTGGAACATCCTACATCCCGGTAGAAATATCTACTCGCATTGCAAAGTGGAACAGGAACGTAAGCTGCGGTCTTATTTTGTAGCAGAAAACTTCAAACTGAATATTTATTTTTAACGAGATGAAGATTAATTCTTTAACTGAAGATTTTTTAATATAAAGATTCAATTTTTTATCCATTCTCCGGAACCGTTACAAAATGCCGTAAATTTCAAGTGTTAAAAATATTAGTAATGCAATTTTTGTTCGATAAAAATACTCTAAACGTTATTTCGCTTCGAGACACAAACTATTGAACAACATAAAAATGTAGTGTATTGGATTGATACACTATTCCTCTATATCAACTTACAAATAAAAAAAAAATCGTGTAATCCACTTCTCTCGAATATTTCCATTAGATTGATAGATAACAATATCACCGATGTCCATTGATAGACTCCTGACGCACACGCCCCATATGTGTAATTTCATTCTCGCAAATATATATAACAATTTATTACGATACACTTGTGAGAGCCGCGATGTCAGTATCGACAATTTATCTCTGAAAATTAATAACAGGGTCTCACAATATTTTCAGGATAAAGGAAATTCTTAGGCACTGGCTCCGTCATATAAAGTTTCCATAAAATGAGGGATAGACGGTCTCAGTACATGGAGTACAAAGGTAGCTGAGGTAATATATTTCGGGAGCTGCAGGCCTTTTTTGTCCCTTTAGCCGTGCTGATGTTGCCGCGTGGGTTTGATGTTCCTATTTATGCAGCATATATGTATGTCTGCTATAAATTAGTAGGAAATACTTATTACACTTAAATATGGGTAGAATGTTATTTTATGAATAATGATACATTATCTCATCGCGCCAGATCTTTTGCTGAGAAGGCTTCTCAGCCTCACACCGAGTGCCAAATATAATATTCTGGCATATCTTATACGCTCCTAATGTACAGACTATACTAATTGACATCTTGATCAATTCTGTTTGGCTTAATTCGCTTATGTTTTCTTAGGATAGACAGCTTGACTGGTTTCGGTAATCTGAGCTCTTTCTTCGTAATAACACAAAATATTGAAAATATAACAAAGAGTAAGAATATAACAGAGATATAGGCCCGAAACTAGTCGGGCATCCCGAAAAATTTGCATGAGTTAAGCCGGAACTTATGTATGTATATAATCATACGGTATGCACCATGGAGTTTAAAACTGTAACACACTTAAAAAAAGTCAGAACACTGTTATAAGTATACCATCCAGTTAAAACCGATTAGAATAAACACTTCATTGCCAGTGTAAATAAAAATACCACAACCGCGCCTGTGTCCCGGGTTAGTAATTCAGGGGCTCCTAAGTAACAATGATGAAGTTTGAAGTTGGTCATAATCGCCTTCGTTCCAAACGCCGAATGGACGCAACTTTTTTATTTCTCCGCCCGTCTAAAAGCCCTTATTGGGCAATATTGGCGTTTGTCGTTACAAGCTTGTTTTCGTTGTTCTTTCAGATCTACGGAGCCACACCCCAGGGACAGAAAAACAAGTAAATTTTCATATCTAAGCATTGTCTATTTTGTATTACGACTATGTACATTTAAAGAAAATAACAAACAACATAAAACGGCTGATGTAATTGCAGCTGCTAACTATGACAAAAATAAATTTTGACTTTAAAAGATAAAGATATGTACCTATATAAAATTCGCATTGTGCATTATTATTAACTATTATTATTATACATCACGCCAGGTCCTTCACGGGGAAGGATAATAATCGTGGAGTGCCAAATATCTCTGTCATTATGAATAACAATAATATTTAGATCGACATCCGTTTTCTGTCGGACTAAGAATCATTTGTAAACTTTAACTACCCATTATTATATAAAAAAATATCATTGATTGAATTTGCATTAAGGTATGAAAATAAATGTACAATGAACAACGATAGCGAAGGTTTTTAAATCTTTTGCGCTGCGTCGTGTTGTGCTCAAGTTCCCGCCGAGGGCGCCAGCCATTTGTCAGCGGCGCCGAGCTCTTTGTCTTTTCATTTTCTGTTAATTTATTTTCAAAGAAATTGAAACTTTTAAAATAACAACGACGAACAACTGCGACATTTCTTGTCATCGTTGTTACTTCGCTAAGTCTAAGTTTATAGTATTTTCACTGACAATACTTAATAATACCTTCTTGTTTGTAAGTTCATTGTCATTTTATTGACATTACTAATATTAACAAATTTCTCACGATGTCCTATTCCGAGCGATATGTCTAAATTCTTCGCAGCGATATCTGTTTAACTGGAAATCGAACTTTGGCTCCTCTGTGAGCCAGAACGCGGTATCAATCGAAGTGCCAAATAGATAGTCAAATATACTAAGTGTCATGATTTGTTTGATTTTGGAACGCTTATAGCTGAAAAGGTGTCTCTAAAATTACTACCAGGTCTGAGTATTTCTTTGTTATATCTGTAAAAACTCGCCGAAGAGATCGCTCCGAAATATTCACTTAAGCGGGACGCCACACAAAAAAGTATCATTATTTATATTACGAGACGTCCATTCTCCTTGTTTAACTAACCGTAGCACATTTCCGTCCGCCTGTCGTAAAACTGACCTTTTTCTCTTTTTTTCTCTCTTTTCGGTAGCGCGGACAATCGGGCGAAATATAATGTGAATTTGTCAAGAAAATCTAACACCTTGTAGATTGGATCAAGTTTACCTTTTTGGGAAAACATTGGCGTTTCGGGAGCGCGCGGATTACCGGGGGCTTCGGTTCAGCCACGTGCGTGCGTTACAGTTTCCAAGCGGGATAAACGCGAGCCGTGTGAGGCTTAGCAATAAAACGCTACTCCACAGCGAGTTTGCTAACAATGTCCTTTGTTTGTGTATTTTTACGTGGGTTTATTCTGTTACCTTCATCAATCACGCGCGGTGCCCAAACTGATCAGTTTCCACGTGACTTCGCTCCAGGTACCGCTGTCTGGAGGACGATGGTCCCCGGTCCATTTTATAATTGATATCGTTTGTTATTCATCTCTGGTTTGGACAGAAACAAAATTTGCGCAGTAAATAAATACGTTTTGCACCGTAATAGATTACTTTATATCAAAGAATTTGCTTTTTAATATCAAAATTTGTTATTTTAAATACAGCAGAATATATCGCAGTGACTTAGAATTCAGTTTGCAATTCCGGAGTTTACGTACTACGTCACAAAAAAGGGGGGTTTTAAAATTACATGTCAGTTGCTGTTACGATGAAGAGAAATATCGTGAGCCAACCTGCATATGTTAGACTATTTCGCAATTGTCTCTAAGTACATGTCTAAGTCTGCCTACCCGCCATCGACTGGTGAAGCACTATGGCATTAACCCTTCCCATTCCGAGAGAAAACTCCAACTGTGTCCAACACATCAAATCAACAGCCTATTTTAGTCCATTGCTCCACATAGTCACCCCCTGAGGTGTTTTTGCCTTCAATCGTCACACTGGGCTAGGGGAATGGAGATCGACAACCGTCCAAACAAAACGTTTCCCACCTGCGGAACCACAAAAGGATTAACAATAATTTTGACCCGAATAAAGAAATCGATTGAAACCTACCCATTAGCTGTATACCGTCCTGTAAACGAAGTATCGCATTTACCGGCTATACCCACCAGGTTTCATTACCCGGGCTGCGACCTACCTTTATACCTTTGCGCTTACACGTGTAGCCGTCGAGTGTAACAGCAAATTTGTGGTGCAGTCGGTTTTGGGCCAGGCGTTCGTGGATTACCCAGAGCGGTTTGGCCGGCTGCCGAGAGATCCCGCCCTCGAAGCTTAATGCCGAATCGCTTGCGATCTGCCCGGCGATTTCGTCGAATAAAGTTATTGGAAAGCGTCCTGCTGTTTACATAAATCGTCGGCTGAAGTGACCGCTGCCAGATCACGGTTTACTTAATGTTGCGTCGTAAATATACATACTTGCTTTTGTTACCAGAAGAACAATGTTTGGAATATAGAAATAGTTTGGGAGACAATCTTGTATTTGCTTTTGAGTCTATTTCGAGACTACTCTTTAGTCACAGGCGTCGTTAAATAAAATTATTGTGTTCTCATAATTAACTTTTCGATCATGGGTAATTTATAAGAGTTAATGGCTATTCATTGACGTAAGCTGAGTTTAATATTTCGTTTTCATAGATTATATAATGAAAGTTAAGCATTCAATAGTATAGTGGAAGCTTAGTTTAGATTACCTACTTCATCAAGATATGTTAGTAACCAGAGTGTGTGCTGTAGATTTTTTAGGTGTGTTATTTACAGATAATTTTTACAAATAAGGTAATATGCATGAATGTACTAGTTTGTATTTCTTGATATTTTCTTCGTAGGACACAAGTGATATAGTTAAGTATAGGCTTAGCGCTGGTGGCAGGACGCCAAGAGGCGCCACTGGAGCGCCTCAGTGCTGGCTCTGCTTAACCGCGATCACTCCAATGTAGACGTACACCAAGAGCCTGAGATCTACTCTTTTTGACACCTTACAATACTTTGAACAACACTCTATTTTAGTTAAGTCACATGCTTAAAAGATCTGTAGATGTCGTGGGAGTAGATTGGAAAACTGGAATTAATTTTCACTTGTTTAATCTGAGGATTGGGATAGGATTATCTTAAAAAAATGTGTTTTTCTGTGTTTTATAATAAATATAATAATACGCATAACATTTCGGTCATTTTCAACATATCACATTTGATAAGGTAACGGACTCGGTGTTTGTTTCTAGGAAGTTTCCGCGAAGTAGGTTACAAAGAGTTGAGTGCGCCAGTGGCTAGTCAGCGTGTAAATAAGCGTTTCAAGTCATGAGCGCAGAGAGGCTTATCTCTAGTGGCAACTGGCCAATGGGGCTGGCTTTACTTGGACCGGCTCGACGCCAAAACGCTAAATCCCGAGGGGTTCATGACTGTACGAAAAACTTAGTCCTAATGTAATTAGCACGTGGAGATTATATCTTTTGGACTTTTTATCGCGATGCGGTTCTATATGTAAGATTTTGACCTCGTTTTAACGGTATTTATCTATTTTTATTTTTAAATTTTGATTAAAAATAAAGGTGTGTTGCAAATCCTATTCATTAGCACAATGTTGATATACGCTTATAATAAATATAGATATACTTGTTGTCTTAGGGATATAGGTACTGTATAAAATATTTTAGTACTACTGTTATAAATAGAGTTAAGAGGTGTATTTTGTGTTAGTTATAGTGAAAAATATAGTTAAAAAAACTGAGCCGTCAGCCGTGCATTACATATAGGTACACAGGAGCATTACGCATGGTTCCCGCGGCGCGAGTGTTTGGGGAAAATAGAAAGAGAGGTGGTTGATGTGTCCATTATATCTTTATCCACGCGGAATGATGTGTTGAAGTTTTTTCATCGCTAATAAGAGCTCTCTAATGGAACGGTACTTTTTTCAAATTCGGCTGTTGTTCTGCGGTTATGTTTATAAAGAATTGTTATTTTAAATATATGTATATTTTGCAAAAATGTTAGCATATTACGAGTTACTGATAAATCAAAATATACACGTACATACATACATTAGGATTTTGGTTGTGAAAAAGGTTTTAAACAGTAGTATTAAAAAAATTATTAGCGATCGACTGTTTATGTTTATATGACATGCAGTTTATGTTCGAGTATTTTTATAGTCGAAAACAGCTCGGAAATCGATCATCTACTATAACCCAGCTATCTATCTAATAAGTATTACGTGATACGGGCTTGGTAAATTTGTCACGAACGGTAGCCCGTATAAGGAGCAGCCGCGCTAATGTTGCTTACTTGGCAGATCGATTACTACGGACGCGGTATTGGCAGCTTACGAACCTTTTCAAAACAATTGAAAAGAATACTAAGTACATAATATGGTTCTTTCTTTACTTTATACCTTGCCTGACAAACAACAATTCGAAAAATATAAAGTGTCATTTAATTTGACAAATTTACTATAAAGAAGCAATATACAATCGTTGGCAGCGGCAAAAAGACATAAATTAGATTGGAATTACGTGAAAATACAGCATCATAGTCACAAAAGTATCACTCGATCAATACGACGAGTCAATATTTAATCTATGCTAAACGCTTCCTAAGTTGCGGCGCGACAGGAATGAGAGACCCTTATAAAAATTATTATTCTCCTCGTCGCCCCCTTTCCTCCCAGCGTCGGGCACAAACAACACAGTTCCAAGTGTATATCGTAAACAATAAAGTTGTAAGAAGCGAAACGGCATTAGGCATTCGCGACGCGTTCGGGCTTTCGTCTCTCGAGTCACGGATTGTTAAATGATATAAGAATCCGTCATAATTTGCGATCATAAAATTCTCGAGATAGACTACTGAGTGTTATTAATTCGGTCGTAGATTTATTTGTTCGGCTGAGTTGCTGGTAGATTTATTAAAGGGTATCGGGGTTAAAAGGGTTTAGCGTGCTTGACCATTATTATGGCATCACATCTAGGTCCATACGGGTGTCTATGGGTTGAACTCTTCGTGTAAGTACATCGATTGCCTGCTCCTTTGCTATGATTATCACTTATTGAATATGTAGCAAAATTTAGCGAATTGGCATAATGTTTATAACATTTTATTAGTAACGTAAAATTAATTAGGTTTATTTTTCTTGTTGTCAAAGTTCTCTTGTAAATTGTGCGGTTGTTTTTGTCCCTGGCCGCCGACAGTAAACAGCATAGGCGGTGTACGAAGCTGCGCACTGCGAGCCACACCCGCGCGTCCAGTGTGGGGATTATGGGCAAAAACCTCTCAGGGGCGGCCTATGTCTAGTGGCCGTAGACATGCTCGTGATGACGATAATGACATGTCAATTATATATTTTTGAATGTGTACTTGTACGAATAGTTTACAACTTAATAAAATTGTCAACAAAGCTGCAATTGAAGCTTGACTTAAACGTGTCTGGGGTAATCTGGCAAATAAAGTTATTATTATTCACAGGCCATCATGACAGGTCCTTTACCACGTAGACAGAGCACCGTACAAGTGCTAGGAAATAATACACTTATTTACATGATTTTTCATAAAAAATGCAGAACAGAGGTAGACTGGCAGGTGATTTGAATGATTATAATCTGTAACTAATTTCAGACGATGTGGATTCGACGGAATTTGAACGAAAATATCTGAGGCGTTCGGGAGGATCTTCGTAATTGCTTGATTAATTATTAGCAGTGAAGCGAGATGGGGTTAAAACGAGATGAGGGTCGGCTGAAGATCTACAGCGCGCGACATCAATAAGCTTTAATTGGCAAGGACCATCAAGGCCATTAGCCCGACAGCCCAATTAGCGATATCAGTTCAAATCTCATTCGACGCTACCATTAAAACAACTTTTGCCGATAAATGATTAAATTATGATACTCGAATACTACAGGCCCTTTATAACTCGACGTCGGACGGTGTTTTGCTGTTTGCTTTGTTTATTTCGTATTCGGACTTTGTTTCCGTTTTGTTACGTTTTGTTTTGTTCATTTTGCGACGCCCAGCTCAGATTTGTACGGATTCTGTGGAGTATATTTGATAGCAGCTAAAATAAAAGGTGGACGACCAAATTGGCAAATATTTAGATTAGGTTTGCTTAGTTTATTACCAAGCTTTTAAGTTAAAGTTTTAAGTTAAAGTTAAAGTTTTAGGTTAAAGTTTTTAAGTTAAAGTTCTAAATAAAAATGTGTCAATTAATAAAATTCCGGTATGTAACTTAATAGTTCGTGTATTATAAATCTTTACAAAATTCGCCATATAATTAGTTACCTATAAAAATAATTTCCCAGGAAGTAGTCGATTTAAATCAATGAATTTATAAACACATGCCTTCTGATTGACAAAATCTCTTTTTAAAACAATTACCTAAAAAGTTGTCGCTAATTTAATTGGATTACAAACGAAATTTCTACGAAATATGTATAACCGCTTCATTGCTTCATCGCTGTTATGTTCACGCATTCAATAGCGTACCTTTAGTTAATGTAAGTGAAACAATGCAAGGTTATTTAGAACACAGTACGATCTCTTTGTTCCGAGAGTTATGGTGTGTGACGCTGCGTCCCCCATCCCTCGCTTGATATTCGGTTGACCTATAAACACAGATTCCGAATTCATCCCATTACTCGTAACATTACGATATCGTTCCGCTGAAAATTGTCAAACGAGTTAACGTTTTTATTTCTAATGTTAAATATAGATGAAGTTTTAGAGATTATATCTTTTGAAATCGAAAAGGTTATAACTAAGTTGAGATGTTAGGCGTGGTATACTAATGTGTGTGTAATAATGTATAATATAAATATAGTTTTAGATGTCTAATTTTATAAGCATACATATAATTTATATGCATGTGTGTAGAGGTATAGTTATTATAATATTGTATATCTATATCTGTGCGAAGACCTGAATATCGAATTGGAGTGCTGTTACAAGGTTGCATCCAGCTGTGGAAGGAAAAGGACTGATGACGATGGTGCGTATTATCATCTGTAATTAAACTCATATTCGGAAATTGTTGATGAATTCCAAGGCCATTTAAAATTTCCTTTTTGCTGCTAAAATTTAATGTCAATTTAGAGAAATGGGTTTAAGTACAGGACTAATAAAATACAGATTTTCTTAAAGACTAATTTATTATTGAATATTTTATTTCGCATTCAAGTAAGATTTCACAAAACATAAAAATCCTAAAATATGTTTGATTGTGTTTATGGCTCAGAGAATTAAAACGGCAGGAACGTAAGTTTATATCATTTTCAATACATTTCATATTAGTTATCTCTGCATTCTATACCAATTCAGAAGTGTTTGTACGGAACATTTAACTCTAGAGCACTGTTAATATGATCCTCATACTTGTAGAACCCTTTTCGTGTTAACAGTGTATCCTCATTCGCATTTGTTTCGTGAGCCGGTTTAAAATATTGCCGGGTTAAGTGTAGTTCTCGATTAGTTTCCTCGAGGTTGTAGGCGTCAATTAGAAGAGAGTAGGTATTTAAGTGTCCATCTTCTAATATTTAGTGAGATAGTTTCAGTTACCACCTAATTGGGCTTTGGCGATTTGATAGAGAACAATTTGTATAATTAATCTTAAGTCGATTATTGTCGGAGCTTACGGAGGGTTAATACTTTTGACAGATCGTTTAAAGACTTTCCATCTGATGTAAATGAGGACATAAATAATTTTATAATGGTTATAGATATTATTGTACTGTTATTGTCACGCCAGGTCTGTGATAGCGTAGGCAAAGTGCACCAAGTGTTAAATATCTCTACGCTTACAGACTGTATGTGTCTTCGCAATTACGAGTAACTATATTAAGAATTTCAACATAGCTTGACACAAAACTTTATCATTATCATAGTAACAAGGTTTTTTTTGTTATTGTTTCATAATTTTTATTGGTTATTGAGAGGTGCTTATAATAGTTCAATATTAAGTAATAAAAATATTTCAGTATCAGTCACTGTTGAATATTAAATGAAATCATATTTACAATTACATTTGTCAAGTTTCTATATGTATGTATGTTGTATGTACGTATAAAGTCTTTGTGCAATTCGAATTTCGAACAGACACGCGGCTGTTAGGGACTTTACACAGTGTAATAGTAAATGAAACTTACATAATGTGAATGACATGTACAACGTGATACATGTGATCGCGCCAATATATAGGTAACTTGGGACTCTTCAAAATAAGGGTGAATAGCCTTTTCCTAGGCATGCGTGCTCCATCTTAGGACGCATTCGCGGTTTCCGTCAGGCGGGATCGCG
>DWME01008659.1:0-11530 GCA_018244795.1 Parelbella ahira ahira
GCAGACTATGGCCTTAACCCTCTCAATATGAGAGGAGACCCATATTCCAACAGTGGAATGACTATGGGTCGATTATCTTCTCTTGACCGTTCGGCTATAACTGCGCCTCAGTCCACCTGGGCACGGCTAAATGTTCTGGCCGATGACGGGCATCACTGCTATATTCTGCAATTTCTAACCCGCATGCCTAGCGTGAAAATTATATCCAAGAGCCTCCTATAAAAGCGCAAAAGACGCCCGTTAGGGAAGTTCCATGTGCAGCTGTGGCCCGAGAAGGGCTGATGATGCGATAGCAACCTAAAAGAGTTCTTTGTTATGTAAAATTGATCAACTAATAAAGATACGGATGTCTTAAGGTAAATAGATACCTATTGAGATAGGTTTTTAATGTGATAATTAGTATCTTATAACAAATATTCAAATAAAAGCAGCACCTGTAGGTCAAAATGTATTGTTAGCAATATTTAAACTGGCCAGATTCGTTACACTGATTGTGTTATCAGTGATTGTTGATTATTATTTGATTATGTATGACGTTAGTATTGATTTGGTAGTTTATATAAAGCGCAGACGAACGGTAGCTCTAAATTTGATTGTATCTTGCCATTTCTGCTAATTCATTATAAATGATATCAAAATATTTATATCAATTTTGACTGCCTCGTTGGTCGAGTGGTTGCAAGCGCGACGGCCGATCGGGAGCTCTTGGGTTCAAATGCCGGGTCGGGTACTAATGGATATTTCTAATTTCTAATTTCTGTTAGTGACTCGGAGTCTAGATTTGTGCCCGGTATATGGCACTAGGCTGGCCACCTATTCCATAGGACTTAAACGTAACGTGGGAGTGTATTGCACTCCTCTACCTATCCCTTCGGGAATGACAGGTGTAATGTTGCTTTTAAACTGTTTATAAAAATTATTTTCCTCAACCACAGGAAAACCATCACAATACATAAAAATGGTTTCACATAGAAATATGATATATTATATTCGGTGTAATCATAAGTGAATTATCTAGTAATTATTCTTCCTGATTAAACATCTTCGATGATACAACAGATATCACTGCGTCAGATGTGCACCGCGCAGATAAACGGACAACAACAAAAACTCAATTGAACATCTCTGATTACGATAGTTAATTTAATTATACGTGAATTATCTTTTATCGACAACGATCTATTTAATATTTCATTGAAGTTGAAGCAAACCATAAATTTGAAACAAATCACAAAAGACGTTAAAGGCAAATTTGATAAAAACTACGTAATATTTTAATTGAAAACCTAAATTGGAAACATATTACGCAATATTTAGATTAAGAATAAAATTTTGATACAGATTAAAAAAATGTGTAGACGATACATTTTACAGAAATCACAATACCTTGTCGATTTACTAATAATAATAGTTTATAGGTATGTCATTGCATTGTCCTTTGTGCTGTTTTAACTCCAATATCATTTTTATAATTATCGTAGCTGGTCATTGCAATACCTATTCATTTTTGCCTATCATAATTTTAGTATTAAATGTTGAAGTTAATTGTTGTGTTATATCCATTATTTATGTTATTCTTGTTACTCGATATGGTTTATTAACGTTTTATTCATTTACTATTCATCAAAACTGTAATATATTTTTTGAATAAAAGCTCAACAGTTGCAAAAAGATATGCTGTAAGGTGACATAAACATTGTTTAGCATTGCTCAGGCAAACGGTTAGTGGTAAACCTGTTCGTCAGAAGCATTATAACTTTAACCAACCAATTAACCCGCCCAAAAAAGGCGTTTGTAAAAAAAACATTTCAGCAACAGTCTAACTACCAGCCAATATTTCATTAAGAAAAACCATTGCTTCCTTTAAGGATCAAAATAGAGGTTCCAGTAGCGTTGCGTTAAACAATACTGCACGCCAATCTTCAATTGTCCTCAACATGTTATAGATATTATACTGTTTAACAAGTTTAGCAGATAAGTACCTTCTAATTTCAAAATTAAAGGCTATGTGTAAAGCGTAACTTAGATTAATTGTTAATGATGTATAATATTTACAATTTATTTACAGAGCAGTAGAGAGACAGTGTTATATATACTCGATTGTATATTCTCCGTGACCGTGGTGGGCTCCCTGGTGGTCTTCGTGTGGCGGGGCTCGTGGGCTCTGCTGGACATCTTCCTCTTCCCCGAAGACCAAGCGAAATCATGCTGGACTTCTTTAGTAAGTTATTTTCAATGTCTTCTCTTTAAATGCTTAGAATATTTGACTTGCGGATTTCTGTAACATTAACATGATAGATACAGTCTCACACCCCTTGCGACACATGATGGAAATAGTTCTTAGAGGCAAATGCTATAAGTAGGGATCCCTAAATAAAGTTTGGAGCGAAAAAGCCACAAAAAATCTGCCTTAAATGTCCAACGGATGGGTATGATTGCAACATATGACATTTATGTGACGAACAAAAGAGTTTTTCAATATCTGAGTATATTACTACACATGCACGTATAAATGTAGAAATGGATACATTTACATCATTGTCGTAGCATGGCTCCAACCAGCTTGGAATCGGTTACCCGTGTCCTCGTTGTCCCAAAGTATTATTGTTATCTTGAGAATGATTATTATTTAGAAAACTTAACATCTCTAACGTAATTCCCGAAGAAAATCTCCAAAGAAGTAGGCAGAAAAGTGTAGTACACGCCCACATTTCACCGGTTACGATTACGTCCCACTATGAAATAGGTAGTGAGTCTATTCTCAAGTCCCAGGTCATCATTATCATCATCATCAACCTTTGGATGTCCACTTCTGGACATAGTCCTTCCTTAATCGGCGCCCATGCTTCTAGTCTTGGGCCTTGCGAATTAGCTTACCGCTGTCTTCTTCAGATCGTCAGACCGCGGTCTTGTTCAGGTCGTTAGACCGCCTGGTAGGAATGCGACGTACACTGCCTTGCCGCAGGTATTATTTCGAAAAAACTTTAAATAAACAAGTATTTATGGTAGCGGCGTGTTTTTTTCCGCATATGGGTCACGATTCGCCATTGAGTCACTGACCACTTACCATTTGGCTCGACGCAATTGGCTCTTCCTCCCGACTATCTTGTCCCCCGCTCGTGTTACGAGCGTATTATTTATAATGCTCTAACTGAGTTTGGATTTTTAAGGTCAATCGCTTTTTCAACAGCTAATAATACTGATTTATGAAAAAAAAACTGTCTAATAAGAACAGAGACACAATTGTCATCGATGTGCCATGGTATGTAGGTATATATTAGGTTTGTACACGTAAAAAGTGTAATAATATTTTTTAATGTGAATTGCATACACTAGAGTAATTTTGATTAGATGTAATATGATTGCAAAACAACTCATTTAGGATTAATTGCTTTGCAAATTTTTACTATCTGTGCCATTATGCAGCAAGCAGCAGCAATTTTACGCTTTAAACGATGGTGGTATTTAGTCGTACACTAGAAATCAAGACGATTTGATGTAAACATCAGAAAACCCTTTGCTGTTTTACTATACTCGAGCTAATTTAGCAGGTTTTTTGTCTCTATATAGCAGTAGTGTTAACGAAATGAAGACTTTATCGGTTCAGGTATCATCAATGTTTATCTTTAATTTTGTTGTAAGCTAATTTGCGATTACTTAATTTGTTTTTTATACCTTATGAACGTATTTTTATACAATATGATTAAATTCGGAGAATAGATGTAAGTACATAACAAAAATTATTATTGTAATTTTTTTAGAACATGTTCTCATTTGAACTGTAGATTTATTCAATTTTTATTTTTAGATGAAAACTTTTAAAAATGTTTGCTAATCTTAGTAGACGGTTTCTACGGCGTAGATCATTAAATGAAAATTTTAAAAATATGTTCTATTCTTAATTGAACATTTATACAGTGTGGGTCATTAGATGGAAACTTTTAGAAAATATCTTAATGTTAATATCAGATCTATATATCTATAGGTACTATGTATATATCATCTAATGATAAAACATTTGAAAACATTTTCTAATCTAAGTAAGTAGATTCATATAGTGTTGATGGATGGAAACTTTTGTGAATATTTTCTAATATCAATCGATTTGTCCAATTTTAATAGATACAAATAACGGCTATAGTATTTCATTGAAAATTCGGGGTGACCAATCTGTCGAACCGCATTCTAAATTTATTCGAAATCCCTATCAACTATTAACGTCTGTTGCAGGACGAAACTTATACACTCTACCTAGTCCCAATCACTCTCATCGCTAGTTTCTCCCTGTATTTGTTAACTTTACAAATCCTATGGAGCTCATTGGCTACACATTTTCAAAATGTCTCAATAATCACCCTCTTGTTTTAAATTAGGTTTTCTGTAATTTTTTGTTATGTTTATCAGTTCATATAAGTACTTATAATACGTGCATAAAAAATCGCTTCATTTCTTTATTCCGTTGATGAAATTAGTTCTCGTAGTCGTGATACATTTAATTTGTCGTATAAAATACTGGTCTGAAACTATAACTTAGACGTCACATCGTAATAGATCTTAGGGCGTAGTTTCTTTAACATTTAATGAAATAAACCAAGTTATGGCCAATCTAGTCGTCACCGAAACGTAATTTTAAAGTTCCTGTATAGATCGCTTAAAAGTCAAAAGGGAATAAGAAAAGGGAATAAAACTCACATACTGGTACTGTAACGCAAAGGGCTCTTTTAAATATTGGTTAAACTAATAGTCGTAGTGTGGGTGTCCGTCGTACCCAAGACGCAGTGTAGTAACTTGAGACTGTGTGTGTAAGGCGTAGAATCCATCTGTAATATATGTACAATGCAGTTGCGTCGAACAACGCTTCAACATTTTTCGTTCGCACACAAATAAATCACAAGTGCTTACAAGCTGCCGTCCGCACCCACACAGGAGATGCCGGCGCGTGGCACAGTGAGAAGCGATATGTATCTCATAGATGAAATTGTCAGTATAACACTATATATAGATATATGTATATATACCGCTCATTTGCTATTAGACTGTAATATGTCTAAAACACTGTCTTTCAGAATTAATTTAAATCTTTCCGAACAGTTTTATAAAAGATGTTTTTGACATATTATGCTTTAGTCACAAATGAGCTATTTGTCCATAACTATTATATAACAATGACGTAAAGATCACATCATAATAATATTTTTTGTGTATCCGATATACTTACGTAACTAAGTTACACTTATTACCATTAACAACTTGTAAGTTGTAACCATTAACAACATGTAACTCCATAGTTACAGTAAAAAAAAAAGAAAAAAATTCGAAATTTGAAATGGATTCTTCCCTGTCTCGTTTAGGCAAGCGATTAAGAAAATAAATTACTTCTTTCAATCAACCGTCGCTCTTCGCTGGGCGTGAATAACAAATTTAACAATTGATTTGTTGTGCGTAAAACAGTTCTTTAATTTTAAAACACTTAAACAACTTCTTTGATAGATTTTTAACTAAGGCGTATTAATGAATGTCTAGGGCGGTAGAGGTTCTGAAAACTTATTTTACGTACCTTTTTATGAAAAGCAAAAGGGGCTGATAAAAGCGTAAAAATAGAGAAATGTTACCTTGTTTACGTTTTAAATAGCATTATCTAACAGTAGGCTGCATGTAAATATAATCAGGCAAATGTTATTCATTAGCTACGACAAGATTCATCTCCGGGAAGTGAAGTCAGACTCGAATGACGTCATTAAGCTTTGTCAATAGGGTTTACAATTAAAGTCCTCACACTATTACCGGTAAGCAGATAGTGTATTGTTTTTCACGTAATCGCAATAAACTTTTATTACGGGTAGGAAAATTTTATTTCGTAATTAAAAATTTTATAACTCAGCGGTACATTAATGAAGTATCTCAAGTGGGTTTTGCTCCTGCAAATTGGTCGAGATAGGAGTAAGTGACAAATTAGTCTGTTGAAACTATAAGTCCGAAACAACTCAGCTAAAATTAACTAACTGTTTAAAGGTGACCAAGTTTTTAAACTGAAGGCTTTTTTAATGGCTTTAGAATTAACGGATTTGGTATCAGGTGACAGTATAATAAATTGTGCTATCAGCTGAAATGTCATTTTCGTGTTAATAACGCTAGGAAGTTCTGATGATATTATGTCGCGGATAACCGCTTCAATCCCTAACTTCGACCGCATCTTCACGTTCAATATCAAACAATGACATTGAGTCAGATGCCGTAGGACGTACAGAAATACACAAGTAACTGATCTGGAAGCAACTGGCGCGTTTACCCTATTAGCCGAGTTCCTCAAACATAGCTTGAATTAGATAATGTGGTACTATTGTTAGCTCCAAGTGACAAATGATTTTCATACAAATCGCACATAATTTACGATGATTTAATGTTGGAAGGTTAAGTATGTCTGAAGGCCGTCGAAGGTAACATAAGCAGATTAGTGTAATCTAAAGATTGTTTATCAATTAAAGCGCCTATAAGTTGGGTAGGTAATACAAATTGCCAAACAAGACTTAAGCAAGATTTGGAAAATGGAAAATGATGCGATTATCTAGTTAGGACGTAAGTGGATTAGGTAATTTATGCTCGTTTTCGGGAACATAAAATGATGGTTGAATTTACGGGATGATCATAACCCGCAATGATGTAACCAATTATAAAATCATTTTCTTAAATGGTTCCTTCGTTTTAACTTTGATTAATGTGCGCAAGGACACGATTTGGAAGTTCTTTATAGAGTTTTTTGGTTTTACTAGTATTTGAAAATATTCTTAGTTGTTTGCTATTGTCCCTTTTATATAATGACAGCAGTGTGAACCAATTCAAATAGGTCATCGATAAGCAACTATTTCGATTAATCGAATGAAGTTCGGAAATCGAGTATTTTCCTCGCCAATCGATCAACCCTAACGGGTCTATAAGTGCTATACGATATACAAATAGTAAGCAGTTTTATTGCTTCGTTAAAAGTACTATTAAGTAATTTGCAGCCGTTCCATCGTGCATACGTAGACACGTATCTGGAGTTGCTTGTTTATTATTATGCTTGTTTATGTTGTTATATGTTATATTTTAAAGTTAAAGTGCTTTTACAAATAATAATATTGTTCACGTACAAACGTAGTACCCACATAAAGTTTTCAGATTATTTTTGTAACACCATTGTATACCCATACTACACACTAAATAAATTTGAAATTATTAAATTCAAATATGTAGAATATCAACATATTCTACATGAAATATAAGCTGGTAGATTTATTTCAGCTAAGCTTAATTAACTATTTATCTACCGAAATGCTAATGGAACAAGTTAAGCTTATTTATCTAAATTAATATTTCTCATACCTGATATTGTTGATGTAATCCGAATCTTTCAAACTACCATGTCGTAATCTCTTCAGTTGACTATCGTCTGTACGAATCGTATTGATGTATAACTGTTTTACCTTAAAATTTATTTATATCTCGTCTTTTGTCGGTACGTTTGTCACTTAAAAATGTTTTAAATTATTTCTTTGTTTTTACATCTACCACAAGATATCTTTTTAATGTTTACTATTTTCCAATACCTGACTGTTCTACAAAGCCACTAGGCTTAAATTCGCATTAAGTCAGCTTAAGAGAGTGTATGAAGAGAGTTTGTCGGTGTTGAATGTGGAAGAAGTGCGTCAAATCTGTAAAGATAGCGATATTTGGCACTCTCTGTCTACCCAGTAAGTGTCTTCGCTTAATGATATGATAGTAATGATAATTTAATTTAATAGGTTTTGATGAACACCAACTGAACATCAGAACAACGAGACGTGTTAGTAAAAAGATTCAAAATATGGATGTGAGCATAGAGAAAATCGATCTTAATATATACATACATACATAATATATGTAGATCAATGATTATACGGAGACCGTGTCATTATTGATTATTGTTGTGGAGTTCAATGAACCAACTATTGACAATATAACTTATCTATCAATTAATTACGTTTCGATGTACGGAAACTTCGGTTATATTTCGAGATAAAATCTATTTAGGACGAAGTCCTCTGTTCCTCTGTGTAAGTACAATAAACGTAATCGCGAAACAAACATACATGGTCTTTTTTTATTTAATTAGTTCTGTGGTGACGATGCTTCTGTTTATTTATACTGTTACACAAAATGAACTTATTTCAGTAACTACGCAGTAACATGTTTACATTACCTATATATATGTAGAGAACTTAAAAAGAAATGCGCGTCTTGATTTACATGGCAACATTTATGTTGATTATTTTGTCTATGTACATTAACTTTCGTTTTTTTTTCGTATTTACATTGAGAAGAAGGTAACGTTGAATATCCTTCATTATATTGATATTAGAAGCCTGAGTACTAAACTATGTATTATTGTTAGTGATAGTGCATTGCAAAATTTTTATATTTTTTAAAAGAAAATTTCTGATTGTGATATACGGATTCGAAATACTTAGGTTTAAGAACACAAATTTGTTAAATCATATAAGTATTTCAGAATGGCCTTACTGAAAACTATATGAAATTTTATGAGCATGCGTTAATAAAAAAGTATGTAGTCTTAAACAAAATATTATTATACTATAAAACAGCGGGAACGAATAACATCGTAAAGAAAATTCACACACTTAGAATTCTTAATAACATTCTGTACCCTGTGATATTACTTTATCTACCATTTGACTAGTATGGCGGACTAGGTCCTTTACCCTTCTGTAACGGAATGGTTGATTAGGAAGACTATATATTATATGCACGGAGCTCATATTTCGTTTATCGTGTAATTAATATACCTACTAAACATAACGTAAAACACTTCATTTTTTATTTGCACGTATAAAACAATTTTTAATATAAGCCACGCGATGTAATTCACGACTATTTATAAACAGACAATGTTTACAAATGATATCTTAGGCGGATGATTTCCACAGGTCGATAAACAACTGCTATATTTAAACATGTGTACAAACGATTAACAGTAATACCATGTTGTAATAAAGGTTTTATGTATTAAGATCAATTATTGGGGGGCTTACTCTCGATCCGTTAGTTCATAAATAAACAATGATAAGGGAGCGCTGTGTGCACGGGGATTGTAGAAGGCGCCGCGCCGCGAACTCGTCTGTCGATATGTACGAGTACCATATTTGTCTCCTCTGGAGTATTTATTTCAGTGGAGGACTCTTGACTGGAACTCATTAGATTACTGAGCTTAATGTTTTGCGAAGTTTTCAAGAAACTTCACTTTGAGAATCTTTGAATGCGTGCCACTGACTCACACCTAGACTAAATATTTATATGAAGTGTTATGTTAGGTCAGGTATTTGTTGTGTTTGGGTGTAATACTTTAAGGACGTATATTATGTATTATGATTGTTCAGAAATATATATGAGTATATTTCTGAATAATCATAATAATCATAATTCTTAGTTATCTGGTTACAATAGCAAGGCCTGATTGTGGATTAGATACCCATGTGTGAACTGTCTCAAGAGATTACTAGGAGTACACGTACTTCCTAATAACTTGATGATTTGTTTTCCTAGACTTGTTACTTGTTTTTACGGAGGTTTTTAAGTGATCACTAATAATTTTAATTTTACTTTGCTTATTTTATATGTGAAATTTTATGGATTATTTTTTCATCTACAGATAGTGGGCTACGCGTTGGTAGTGTTTACATTCGCACTGCAAGCTCCGATGCGGTGGGCAGTAGCACGAGTCCAGGGCGCTGTTCGATTGCTCCTGGCTGATGTGTACCACCTCGTCTCCTTCATAGCCACTGTCAACGTGTGGCGAGGTGTGTGGGGCCTGCTGGATATATACTTTTTTCCGGGTGAGTTATATGGAAATATCAAAATTGTGATAAAACAATGCATTAGACTTTTCTTCGTGAATTTTACAATTGTTGACCTTTTTTACATCATTTATAGTTTTTTGATTTTGTTTTTAATTATATTTTGCTTCATTTAATTTAATATACAAATTTTTCATCATAGATACACCAAAGCTAAGCAACTGGTGCTCACACATCATTAGCCTCGCGTTGCTCATACTCCTGAACTGCTCCAATTCGGTGCTCGTTCGAGGAGTGTACATAGACGCTGAGGAGCCAGCCGGCGACTGTGTTGTGTTTCCCTGCCACTATCTTAGGCTATTCTTCCATAAAGAAAGAACTAAGAAGAGACATAAAAGAGCACTAGTCGCCGCAGCTGCAGCTACTACCAGGAAGACAGAGGAAGCCAGCGTCCCCTTACAAATACCAGAAGAGAAAGTTTAAACGAAATAAATTGGAACAATATTGTACAAAATAGATTCAAAGAAATGTACGCTTTATTTAAGCCCCGAGACAATAAAGTTGCACGATCTAGCAGCATTTCCGATTTAGCAGATCATAAAACAGCGTAACTTAAATTGTCAGTAAAACCGTCAAACAGTCAAACCGTCAGTAAATAAATAGTCATTGTCTATTAAAGATACAATTTACGTAACTAATAATACCTACAAGCGACTAAGAAAGAGATCGGGGCAAATTTACCAATAATTGTTGCTTAATATTAAGTATTTGTTTCGCCAGTGATATGTTGTCATTGACAAGATAACTTTTACAGAAACTAACATTTAAAAAGAGTTTCTTGTGAAGCTAAATACAATGTTGCAACATGTTTTACGAGACGTGGAGAATACTAATATACAATAAACTAAGAAAATGTGAATTATTGCTTTGGAACAACAATTATTTTATTTCTCCCTCATTAAATACATTATATCACCTAATATATTACACGGCAATGTATTAATGTATTCGAGAATTTAAGTACTGTGCAATTATGATAAGTGTAGAAAATTTATTTGGCGCCATTTTATGTAATAAGAAGTCAGAAGACACATAATTTTTTTTAATGCATTTCGCTTTTTGGATATTGAATCTTATTTATTGTTAAATTAAATACTAAATTTTAATCATGTTATTCAAAGCTGTTGTAAATAATTGATTTTTTTAGTGTTTTTGAATAAAAATATCTTAATCTGAGAAGATTACTTGTTTTTTATAAACCCTTGCCTGGTTTAAATTACGTTATCTGTGGTACAAGTCCCTACAGTGCATATCGGACCACTCTATTATGTTCATGAATCCTCTAATGAACTATGAATAGAGGTTCAACAATATTTGATGTTCATGTATTAATATACAAATTATAAAATCAGTATTGGATGTCTATGATAAGTTTTATTATGCGTTACTAACAAACATTTTTTTAAATTTCTTGATTTATAAAATAGAGTAGCGTAATTTTCATTTAATTTTATAGTTAATATATTTTTTGTATTTTGCACTTTACTGGGAAATGTTTATAAAGTAAGAATGATGTGACCAATAAACAATCAATCATAGAGGTATTATAAATAGAGTAGGGAAGACATACGGCTGCCTATAAGCGGCAACGTCCGACGGCTAGAAAGAGAGAAACGATCGCGAATCCCTATCTATCTCTC